>JAVCKZ010061839.1:0-15295 GCA_034780755.1 Lepetodrilus elevatus
ACATGCAAAGCGGAACAAGATAACAATATTTTATTTAGAGTTCTCTGCACTTGGTGAATTATGATTGGCTGCTTGGTTTCGTCGCGTCTGCGTTGTGGGCTACACGTGCAACTGGGACAAAACAGACGAAACCGTCGTTGCTAAACAGTCTGCACAGATTCAATTTTCGAATCTGTGCAGACTCGTCGTGGTTACATCCACGACTAGTCGTAGTTAGTTTTTTTAGGCCGACGACCTATGCTACACATGCAACCACAACCACAACATTTTGCTTTTCCGACTCAGTTATGCCGACCGTTGGGAGTCGGCACAATGCGAGTTGGACGACGATTTGGTTGCATGTGTAGCGCCGGCATTAAGTTGCCTGATAACATGCAGAAATAGAACACTTTGATTTTATTCAGCAGGGAGAAGGTTAATGTCAGCTTGAGCATGAAATCACATTCAAAATCTTTTGTAATTTCGGGACCAGAAGTTATTTTTTAAGTTTTCTTTACTGTTGTATGTATGGGTGAAAGATTCTTGATACAACCTAAAGCAATCTCACAACCCATGATAAAAATGATTTTGAGTTACTCGTATACAATCAAAATTCTTGTCAATGTATTCCTAAATAAAAACTAACATTCCAATGTTTTCTTGCAGGCGGCATCTGGCAGGGAGTGAACATTCTGAAGGAGGACATCTCGGACAACTTCGAGGAGTGTGTCTGGGAGCCGTCCATCGTCAAGATCAACGCCATCACCGCGGCCGTCGAGGCGGCGTGTCTCATCCTGTCTGTGGACGAGACCATCAGGAACCCCAAGTCTGAAGCAGGGGGAGGCGGAGGAGCCGGTCGGGGGCGAGGCCGACCCATGTGAACACGGACCTTTGTGAATACTGACTTTACACGGCACTGCTGTTTGAGCATCAAAATGTGTATGGCCCTGTCCCAGAAAATCATATATCGCATCGTCGGAATGCGTTAAATATTGTATTTCTTCGACGAAGTCGTATATAGAAAATTCAGAAGATGATGACGATCGTTTTCGTTGTCTCAGGTGTACGGTGACATTTGATCATAGCTGCATCATGTTGGATTGTGCTATTTATGCTTGTGATACACTTTTGTATTAAACTTATCATCCACTCATAAGTTGTTTTTCTTCAATATGTACAAGTGTTTCCATTGGGAGGGAAGATGAAGTTGTCTTGTTATGTTGGACTCAATGACATTGGTCAAGAAACAATTTTCAATAATATTCAGTCCTCTGAAGATTTTAATGTAGGGTTTTTTTTACATCTGGGGTGTGTTCAGGAATTGCGTCATGACGGCAATACATTATAAACACGGAATAACAAACATGATACATACATAAATTATCGATTTTTACAACTTTAGACATTGAAAATTTCTACTTTTTGATACATAGTGCTACAATAGTCGTTCAGCCAACACTGGTAGCACTACTTTTTGCTTCAGCTTTTGAGCGCGTAGTGTCTGGTAGTAAATAGTAGGACAACCCAAAGCATTTCCTGTTATTTTGCGACTAAAAAGTTCAGCCAGACACTACATTTAGAAAAGTAGCGTATTGTAAAGTATAAAATTGTATTGTCCTGAACGCGCCACTGTTATATCCTTGGATTGTGGGTCTTACCGTTTCGACCTTGAAAAGCACTGCAAGACTATAACATAGAAACCACATTGCGACGATGTACTCGCTTGGCAAATTATCTGTCCAGCTTTGATGAAAAATAAATCGCATAAGAAATGTTTCATTTTGGAGTAAAGAGTTTATTGTCGTGCCCTATACAAAACAGCCACCAGCAGTATTGGGGAGACATCACAAAAGCTAGGCAGACCAACAGTAAATAAATACTCATGAAGAAATTGATACAATTCAATATCCATTGCTTGCTGAATACAGATTTATGAACAGAATGTTAACAGTTGTGTTTAGGAAGACCGGAATGTCTAAAATAAACAGGTGTAACAAAAAAAGATGTACTGGTGTTTTCTTGCCTCTAGTATAATTGCAATATACTGGTTACCACGGTGATAATAATATTGCATGTTTCCAGAATAATTACAACTGGTTACATCAAGCATGTAGCTTGCATATAGTCACACATTCAACACAAGATTGGATATAGTCACGCCAACATTCAACACAATGTCACAAGCTTGCACAATTTCTGAAGAAATCTAGTAATTCTTGCTATTAAACTTGATATGAAAAACTGACTCGTAGTTTTATATTAGTAATGTTGGAATTCGCTAAAATGCAACAATATTCAATACATAAACATAGAATATTAGGATCTTTTAACTTGAATATTGAAAGAAAAACGAACATTCAATACAAAGGTTTTCTTGTGGTCAAGTTGCATAGATTGATAGGTATCTAAAAATACAAAACGGTGGTTTAATATGATAAAATACTGTATACAATTCCCTGAATACTAAAGTAACTTGTACGGGAATTGCAGGCACAAATATGTGTCCATTTATTGAGAATTTCATAGAGACAAATGTCTTGTCGACCATACCCAAGTACGGTACATATTAATAAAACTGGCATGGTTATATTATTTAAAAACTGTTATTGCCATTGTATAAAATTAATAAACTAGTAACATATTCTGATTGTATGATAGAATTATCACAACAAAAATGTACACTAAAATACATAATTTATTAAAATATTAATTATTATCTGACTACCGCGGTAAATAAAATATTTTAATATTTTCCAATTCAATCAACATCTGACAGCAAAGCAATCGCCAATCATTCCTTGCTGCTTCAATTAAAAGTAAAACATTTCAATGTGCACAACAAACTACCAAATAACAAACACTGCACAGTGATGCTCTTGCAATATTTGTGTTTTACTTGCACTCATAACACAGCCATTGCGTTTCCAGTCATTCTACATATTCTATGCATACATCCAGCTTCCACTAATGAAAGCCTCTATTAACTCTCCCTGCTGCATTAGGCAGTCACTGCTCTTTATAGCATCTGGTTGCCTCCAGCAGTGAGAGAGTTAACCAAATACCATGTCCTCCGTAGTCTATAGCTTAGAAGTATTAACCTTGGTAAAAGCAAGATAAATATGAGACAACTGGACACAGTTCATGCCAATTAAATACAATGTTCGTCTTGTACAGAAATAAAAAAATACTGGTTGCATAATATTAGATTATTAGTTTGTTATTTATTTACAAGAAACTATTGATATGCATATTATAAATATATATACATATAAACATTTAACATACAACATGCATACTGCATTTTCAATTATGTGAAAGACGTATCCAAATCATCACAATAATAAGTAGATTATAAGTAGGCTGATATTGACATAATTGATGGCATTAGACATTGAAAACAAATCAATATTTTCAGCATAAGTAAGACGAATCTAATAATATGACAATGGATTTCAAGAAATTTGATATAGGTCTATAAAAACAATTGAAAACATCGTCATATGCGATTTCAAATAACATTGTCATATGCAATTTAAAATATATTATTACATGTACAAATAATTATTAAAAATCTAATCCCAGGCCTGTTTGTACAAAACGTGTAAGAACTAATAGAGTATACTTTCCTACACCTTGCAGTTGGCAATTACATCATCACACTCTCGTACTCTGCGTATAATAACATAGAAAGCATAATTTATCTCAAATCTCTCAACCTTAATCATCACATTTATAGACTGGCCACCTGATTCAATATAAATGTAACATCTGGCAACTACTGTGTAGCTAGACATTGCACAATAACATTTTAAGTAAAGATTATGATGAACCTGGTCCCGAGATTACGAAACTTTTCCCATACTCTACTCAGTACTCTACTCAAGGCCCTGTTCATAAAATGTCATAGCCCTACTCACAGGAGTACGTTTTTGTGCTCAGAATATGACGTCACATGACGTCTTATGAACAACATTCTGAGTTGAGTATGAAATCGTACTCCGAAAGTTTCGTAATCTCGGCCCCAGCAACACTAAACCAATGAAGTAGCGTCTGGCCTGTACAGGAGAAGACCTGCCATTTCAACACGTCCATTCCACAAATCTGGCACCCACACGTAGCCTTAAGTAATCTGTTCAACTTAACCCTCATACTGCCATACATGAGCATGCGAAAAGCCAGCAGTGGGAGGGTTAACATTGCACTTGAAGTCATATTAGTCGTACATGTATATGTAATTGCTGAATGGATGTGCGATGCACGACTTACATACAACTTTCAGATAATTGTCCTGCACCATATGGACACCATTTAATATATATACATACATATTCATCATCCTTCAAAACTTATTAATGTACATACCGGTACATGAAATTTGATTAAAGTGATTTGTATGAATGCAATAATAAGCTGTCTGTATTCCTGTGGGCAATTCAAAACGAGCATGCACATTATACTGTTATACATCTGTTTGTTGTCGATGGGGAATATGGTAGGATGACCTTGACCTTTGTGGTGACCTTGACTGCATCATCAGTTCAAGATTTAAGCGCTGAATTTCAATGTCCTTCACCTGGAAGAGGAAAACAATATTTAAACTGTTAATGAAATGAAATGGGCTAAAAAGAATAACAATAAGAATTTCACCTATATGGCAAATGTACATAAAATAGAACACAACATTTCTCCTATAGTGTAACATTTAGATAATACGAATATGAGTTTCCTATGCGACAAGGAACAAGTAATACACACCTGCATGTTCAAATGCAGTTGTTGGGTGCTCCGATTTAATTCTTCTTTCATTTCATGCATCATTGATTTCCTCATCTGTAATAGAGCAGTCATGTGGTCATCAGAACTATTAACACTGCACATATAGAAAAGCAATTATCTGGGAAGTTGATAAAGTCTTGGAATTGCGGCATGACGGCAATGCATTATATAACAAACATGATACATAAAGTATTGATTCTTTTAACTTTAGACATTGAAAATTTCAATAAAGTGACTGAGTTATTTCTTTCGCTATAACATCACAGGATTTTTCACCCATATACAATGATTCTCAATAAATACTATGGCCCGGTTCCTTTCATCTGTGCTGAGTGTTCTCACACAGACAGGTGACATCACTTCAGTGAGCTGTACTGAGTGAAAAGAACGACTCACACACATCTCGCACAAGCAAGATGGCGGCAAAGAGTTGCCTTAGATGTGGTGACATCACCGTATTTTTTTCTGTGCTGTCTGCACCACCTCGCTAGCGAGTACAACCCGCACACTGTCCGAGAACTGTGTAACACGTTCCTTTGACAAAAGTGTCTGTCTGTGGTACTCCAGACAGTGTACTGAGCTGAAAGGAACATCTCCTAAGTTATCGCGCTGTACAGGACAGACTGTTTCTGTGACTCCCATGACACTGACCTCGTCCATGCTGTAATGAAAGTCTTGACTGTGGCGCACGCCCCTGAAACTGAAGGGTGACGCACATCCAGACAAGCTTTCAGGGGCGCCCGCGGAGAAGGGAGAACTGTGGGTGAAGGAGGAGTGCGACGTCCTCTCCATCTTCTCCATCTTCTCCATCTCTTCCTCCTCTTCCTCCTCCTGCTGCAACCCCGAGCTGACCATCTGCTCGTACACCTGCTCCTTCAACATCTCCGTCATCTGAAACATGGCAAAAATGTCTGTCGTCTGAAAGATGGCAAAAATGTCTGTCGTCTGAAACATGGCAAAAATGTCTGTTGTCTGAAACATGGCAAATATATCTCATCTGAAAAACGGAAAACATGTCTGCCATCTGAAACACGGAAAACATGTCTGCCATCTGAAACACGGCAAATATGTCCATCGTCTGAAATATGACAAACATGTCTCCTACCTGAAACATGGTATACAAATCTTTCCTACCAGAAACATGGCAAACATGTCTGTTGTTTGAAACATTGCAAATATGCCCCCTACTTGAAACATGGCATCAGGGCTCTGGACTAACATTTTGAGCTACTTGCCCGTAAGTTCAAAGAAATAAAGGTGTAGATCGGGTGTCCCATCTATTTGAGGCGAGCAATCTGCTTGACTCAGGCTTATGGCAATGGTTAACATCTAGATAATAAGAATACAAGTTTCCTATGCTGTTTAAGTTGCCCGTGTATGTCGGGCATACGTTAGTCCAGAACCCGGAGGTATACAAATCTCTCTTGGCTTGGGTAAGAAATTGGGCAAATCGAGCGCATTTGCAGTAGGGTTACCAGGGTCAAGTGGCTGCCGATTTGTGGTAAAATGAACAGCCCTAATGATTGTTGCTCTAAAACTTACATTATGGACTACATTGAGAGATGACAGGAAGGTAAAGAAGTCGTTGCCCTTGGTAACAGCCTTCATCCTATGTGACAGAAGTTTTTCCGCCTCCTCGATCTGTCTGCGTACTTCCTGTATGATAGCCTGCACCTCCTCGACTTCCTCCCTGCAACACAACACACAGGCATTGAATTTAGGTGGGGTTGTTTTAATTGGGTTTTAGAGCCGCTTTCTAGATTCTTACACTAATATCACAAATTGTCAGTTTAGGGCAGGAGGAAACCCACAACATCTGTAGTGCTGAATATTGCAGTAAAACCTGCAAGCAACGGGTGGTACTGACAGACCAAGGACGATATCTGCATTGCCTCTCTACAGCTAGTGCATCCTATCAATATCCAATATAAAAATGAGGGGATTTTATTAATATTAATACCAAATTAATAAATTTGATGCATACTGTTACTTTCAGTTGCACTGTTGAGCACTTACCGTTCCTCGTCTGCGAGATCTTCGTAAGCTATCTGGTACTGCAGGAGGACTTACCGTTCCTCGTCTGTGAGATCTTCATAAGCTATCTGATACTGCAGGAGGACTTACCGTTCCTCGTCTGTGAGATCTTCGTAAGCTATCTGATACTGCAGGAGGACTTACCGTTCCTCGTCTGTGAGATCTTCGTAAGCTATCTGGTACTGCAGGAGGAAGGACGTCTCCAGGACCTGCAGATCTGTCTTGTATTTCTGTATGGCGTGTTGTAGCAGTCGCGTCTCTTCAGCCAGTCTCTGTAATAGATGGACTGGTTCAATTGGGGAGTCTAGAGCCTTTGTCAAGAATACCTCTGTACTACCGGTGGTTATTATTTCACAGCACCAGTGGGCGGCTACTAGCCAGATATTAAGCACTAATTAAATTAATTTTATTATCCTTATTATTTTATTTGTATTTTTAGTTTGTTTGTTTTTGTTATTATTATTATTATTATTATTATTATTATTATTATTATTAATTATTATTATCATTAATTTATTTTATTATTATTATTACTTTATTATTATTATTATTATTATTATTTCATGCCTTGCTTTACTCTTTACGCCAACCACAGGAAGAACAAGTACCATCTTTTAATATCTTTTGGTATGAAGCTGCCAACGATCGAACCCACAGCTGTGATCAGAAGCTCTAACCACTGTGCCACTGAGGATCTTATAAAATAGATATGATATGAGATAAGGTCTGGAGAAAAGAAAAAAAATTAATCTCACCCTTTTCCTTATCAGATTGGGCCAATCGCGCATGTGCTTCTTTGGACGATATCGAATGATGTTGCATTTTCGACCCTTCATGAAATATAGAAATAAATTGACTGATAACGTTTTTACACTTGAAACAAAATGCATGTTTATTTTCATTAAGATGAAATGGAATAACTCACCGTCACGTAATCACAAGTTGCCGACAATGGTTGTGATTCATGAGAGCTTAACAAATAATTACATTTGTTTCGATTAAAATAATTTATCACGAGGTTACAAAACCTTTTTTAGTATAATTTCAAACTCGTTTCGAGAGTTTAGGATGATATCATACTTTAAAATATTTTATAACCTCGGGGGCTAATAATATATAGTTTCAATTTCATAATTATAATTACATAAAAATAACGTAGATAAAAAAATAATGAATACGGCACAAAACTCACCCTGTAGCTGACTGGCTGATTGACGAGGTGTACAAGTTTCTTGTAATCAAATATGTCCGCCGCGCTACAACTGGCGGTACTATCAGCCATAGATGAGACGGAGTAGTCGCTGGAATCAGCCAGGGAGATCCGAGATCCGAACTCGGCGCTATCCGCCACGCTCAGGTTCAACACGGACACCTCCGACATCGGCTTTCTAGGGCTTCCGGAATGTTCCATTGTAGAAGGGAGATAACTAATTCTTGTTTCGCGTCTCTCGCATTCGAACACCTCCGGTTGGGCCAGCGGCGCTCGTGACCGGTCATAGTATGACATGTACGGCTGGTGTTTTGTCTGCACTAGGTCCTCTCTCGTCCTTTCCTCCGGGACGTCTCTCGTCCTTTCATCCGGGACGATGGAAATTTCGGATGGGTTTGGCACAGTTAGCGACACGCGCGTTTTTCCGAGCACCACGTCGTGACCGCTGATGGTGGCGCCGGAGTTTTGTTTGATGATTGCAGATGGCGGGATTCTCCCAACAGGTGGCACTGAGATAGCACTGATGTAGTAGTGACTAGGTACGTCCTCGTTCAAAACTTTGCAGTCAATGTTCCTGCTGTCGTGTATATCTTTGGCGGTTGTATGGTGGGCTTTTCTGTGAGTTGTCTCCCATGAATGTGAGGTGACTTGAAGGGTGGGTCCCATGTTTGACACTGGTGTCTGGGTGGCGATGTCGCTGGGGACGTCGATGTCGTGGACGGTGATGGTGGTGTTGCTACTGGCCAGAGTGGCCGCGCTCTCACTACTGCTGCCAAGGCTGGAGACCTGAAACACAGTCACAGTGTTGTGTGAGTCACAGTGTTGTGTGAGGCATAGTAGATAGGGCCATATTTACAAACAAGTTTAGTACAGATGTTACGGGCGGATGGTACTAGTAGCGCAGTGGTAGAACGTTTGGACTTGAGAGCCAAAGGTCCCGAGTTCCAATCCTACCCCAGGCGGCCCGGTATCAACGTTCGCGAAAGTTACATTTCTGACGCGATATTGATAGGATACACTGTCTGTAAAGTGGCAATGCAGATACCATTCTTGGTCTATCAGTACCAGCCGGTGCTCACAGGTTTACTGCAACATTCAGCGCTACGGATGTTGCGGGTTTCCTCCTGCCTTAAACTGACAAGTTGTGATGTTAGTGAAAGAATCTAGAAAGCGACTCTAAACCCCATTTCTAAAAAAAATAAGTACAGCTGTTATTAAGGAGGCAATTTTTCTTTATAATTTATCAAACATTTTTGTAAAAATTGGATCTTGATAAATAGTTCTGCCTTCAGTGTAATTGAGCACTCAATATATAACAAATTTGAAAAAGAAAATCAATCCATGCATGTTTTGAACAACCAATGTAGATCATCTAATACTTACTCGTAATGGGTCATACTCGGGAAGAATCAGATCTACTGTTGTGTCCGCATCAACAAACCCGCTGCTATCTGATTGGACACTGGCCATTCGGGGGAAGTCTGTGATTGGTCAATATTTCATAGTTGTAATAGAATACAGTAGACAGGAAAAAAGTAACTAGGAAAAGTCCGAGAGAAGTGAATTCGCTAAATTTCTTAATGTCCATGTTTTGATAATTTTAAGATGAGGTACGGTAGTAAATTTGTTCATGACTTTGTAGGTAAATTTCATATGTGTGTAAATATCCATTATCTTTCAAATTAACAACATTACATTTAATAAAAACTTACCATCCATTGTGTATTTGTTAATCCCAGCATTAATTTTCACCTTGAATGGAAACATAAACACAATATGAACTGGATTGAACATGTTGAACATAATCTTATACCATTAATATACGATCAAGTATTCTACTCTGTATAGATTCTGTGAAGATACTGCAATATTTTATAATTATATTTTTATTTGGGGGATCTAGAGTTGTATAAAATAGTTTTTCTTAAATGATCACAACTTTCCAGTAAAGCAGGAGGAAACCTGTGACACCTGTAGCAGTAAAACTGAGAGTGCTACTGCCAAATCAAGGCATCATAACACACTCAATTTATTGTTCCATTCTCATGGTCCAACACAATACATTTTTATAATAACTACATTAATATTACCTTTGAGACATTGTCATTTTCATCCAGTCGATGCGACTCGAGCGATGTCTGACAACTGACAGACTTTGGCTTGTTCATCCTTTCCAAATTCTCAAACACAGAATCTTTGGATGCCGTCTGAGTGAGGACCAAACAGGACGTCCCGTCATCCTCGGAAGGCCGCGGACTTTCCACGAGGGTGTGGTCCGACCCCGAGTCCGACAGCCGTTCTATCTGCGCACTGACCACGTTCAGGAAACTGGGAGCAGCGGACGACGTCTTTGACACGTCATTTCCTGGAAGTCGTGTGTCCTTGTTCTGCGCTTCCATTTTTGAAACCACAATAACAACATTGTCCTTATCATTCGTGGCTTTGGCACCGTCGGTCACGTCCTGCCTCGGTTCTGCTGCAGCCGAAACTAAATAGTCGCCATCTTTGTCCTCATGCAGCAGCTCGAAAACTTCCTCCTCTCGGCGTTCCTTCATTTTCCCGGCGTACGGCTCCTCGTTGCTTTTCTTCCGGATTTCCTCCTCGAACACGCGTCTCTTCTCACTGATAGAGGAAGTCCTGGAATCGTTGGGGTGGGAATCCGAACTGTCCATGGAGCTGCTGAAGTCGGTCCCCGAATGCAGTCCTCGGGAATCGTCGCAACTCGAAGCCAGAGCTTCGTTGCTTTCGTCCAGGATTTCGTCCACCATGCTCCATCGTTTTGATTTCTGTTTCTTAAAAAGCGAGCGTCTTCCTGCAGCGTCTGTAGGTTTGCTGCCGGCCAAGTCCGCAGACAGGTCTCTTTTCAATGGCTTCTTGCCACCCACGCTGAGGTTGGCGTCGTAGAAGCCCATGTCCAGTAACGCCTGATGGTTCTGTGGACTCAGGATGCTCTGCTGGTGAGGTGACGGACCTTCAGAAGACGCGGAGGTAAATGCAGCCGGAATGTTGCTGTTGTTGATGTTGCTATTGTTGTTATTATTGTTGTTGTTGTTGTTGTTGTGATTGAGTGCTGCTTTGTTCCTCAAGCTCATCATCGTCGACAACGATCTTGTCACAGAACGCCATCCCGCTGAAAATAGTAATGGAAGAATAAGATCACCACCCAAGACTTCAAAGCCAATAATTTATCATTAAACCATTTTCAAACTTAGTAAATACAACTACTGTCTATGGAGTAACAGAAGAATATTACATACACAGATTGATGTCGTGAATTCTATTCATCCTTTAACCAAATTTCGGCAATATTACAGTTATTTGTTAATGAAGAGAATTTAATGTAAAAATATCTATTTCAAACACATGACATTTTAACTTTCTATCAAAGAATATCAAGATTGTATCTTTACAGTAATTAGCAGTCTCAATTATGAACATGGATGTCTCAGTGAAAGAGAAAGACATATTAACTATAAACAATCAAACAAATTAAATGTTAAGACTTCCATGCATTTGTATGGTGGACCATTAAGACAATATGCAAAACAAAAATATTCATTCTCAATGCACACAATTCAAACATAAAGAACATGGAACAAGGGACAAAATAAACTGAATTATGTTAAACCACAGGTATTGGAAAGAATGTGTTTTTAAATGGTTTTAAATTCCTGTAAATAATATAATTAATATACTGGTAGTACATAATAAACTATGTCAAAAAATAATAAATCATCAGGAGGCACAAACAATAAAAACATATCAACCAATAAAAGCTGGATTTTATGCAAAACATAACAAACAACAAATTGCTCATATAATGTTGGCATTGACATCTGAATAAGTGCTACCGGTAATTTGACCACCAAAAATAAATCAGTAAAACAAATACGGTAGCGGTAACGAACACAAGCAACAAAAATATTTTCTTAGTATACAGAGCTTATAGTAGATCGTGATAATATTAATTTGTCATAATACTCATTGACACTCTAATAATTAATATATCAATAACTTGGACATTCACAATGCACTGACATCAACATCTTTACAATGTACTATTCTCTACAAACAAAATCAAAGTATGATTATTAGAACATCTTCATACAGGGGATTAATACAACTACACACATGTACAACTTCATCTCCTAAAGTGGAAAAGGACATCTACTCAAGGGAGTTCTTCGTAGAATGATCATAGCACTACAAGAGTCATAACTCATGACTCTTAGAGCATTACAACCATCCCGTAGAACACTAGCTCTAAGTTAGGTATCAACGATGCTTTATATTGAAAGAAAGTTGTTGTGTATACATACTTTGAGAATGAAATAGAAAATCAAATAGAGTTGCTTCTCTCAAGAAATCGTAGAAACAATTATCTTAATTCCAGTTGGTCACAAAAGTTAAAATTTAATGTAGATTGAGCCAAATTCACAGATCATACAAGCCGATACCAGATGACTAATTCTCAGATAGCTGACAAGGATCATAAAACAATCACGTTCGTTCTAAAATACAATCTATATCATTCCTTAAAAAGGTAATGCTACAAAAAAATACTGACAATGAAATTATGATGAATCTGGTGACAACGGATCGCTATTATTGACGGGTATGACAACGACCCGTTGTCATTAATGGGTATGAAGACAACATCAAACTAGGAATGCACAAAGATAAACAGGGGGGTTTGGTGGTGTGGACATTCTCAAGACATGCTGAACAAACACATGCAGCGGTGCTCATTTACCTGTGCATCCCGGCAACCAGCTCACCTTCGCGCTCAATCAACATCAAGGCATTTGTCAGAAGGAAAAAATATCTCTTTACACATCCTAATCAGACTGAATCTTGCCCGCACCTCTATATGGACTCAGAAATGTTCCGGTGGACTCAGAAATGGACTCAGGACTTAGAAATTGTTCTGATTGATTTAGAAATGTTCTTGTGGAAATAATTGCAAATAAAAGTGTATATTATTAAAAAATATATTTTTTACTATTACCGTATTACTATTATTATTATTATTATTTTATTTTATTTTTTTAATTATTATTATTTTTATTATTATTGTTATCATCATTATTAATTATTATCATTATTAATTATTATTATTATATTACATAAATGTTAATTAATAAATGCCATTTCAAAGATAACTTGTTCAGCAATATTTCTTGATTAATAGAAACATATTTGCAAATCATTACCACAGTGTAAGCTTAGAACTATTCTCCCATACACTTATACTTGTCCAACAGATTTAATAAATCAACCACCTGTGGATTAAGAATATCATACAAGCACGATCATTTCTAAAAAGATACTCCCCTCATGGCAATCAGTTGTCAGGAAAGCAGTTTCAACAACTATTAGCTACTTCAGCTTATCAGTACTTTGGCTTAATATTTACTTGTATAACAACTTTGAAAATATATTGGTTTTACTCACCATCTGCTTATCAAGACTAGAAAACTGAGATAATAACAACTCTGGTATGCAAGCAGGTTCATCGCGTTCAAATTTAACAATTTCTAACGGATAGCATTCCACAGAATAAGTGTAGCCCTGGATGAATTATTAATATTTCATCTACAACAATTTACATGAACCATTTTACAAACTAATATCCTTTTTGGTTTTAAAACATTGAAACAAATACACATTACATGAACCTGACGATGTACTGCATGAACAAGTACCTAAGTTATGTACAACGAGTAGTGAAGTCTAATTTAGTACAGAAAGGTCTATTTTTGCGAGGATGATTCAGAAAAATATTGTCCATACGTATTTTCCATCTGTACAAGTTGAGTGGGCTCCGATGACGGGGCCAGTAATAAACAGTTATTATCAGATGCTGATCAAGGATACACGTCTCCCCAGGGCACAGAACAATTATCACATGATGAAATCGGTTATTAAACGAAACATAGAGGAAATTATCAGACGCCACAGGTGGAATGAAAAGAGTAAATATTCCAATTTTTTTTATTGGTTCAAAACAACTCAATGAACTTGAAAAGAATAAAAACTGATGTATATATAACATGTTTTTAAAGGCATACAATCACAGATATTCGTGCTCATTTTGAACTGTTTCTTTGCTACCACTGCAAAGTAAATTCATTTTACATATGGTACTGGTATATAGATCAGGTTTGTACATCCAAAAGCCTTTTCACCACTGTATGGTAGGCAAAATTCCTCTGCAATCTCAATATGTGAATTGCACCAACCCCACCCACAAACACCCACTCCCTAATATAGAACTTCGCTTGAATCACCAGTATAAACTTAAATATCTTGAATATGGTCATAATCGGTTTTTTTTGCTTACCCAGTATTTATTATGCAAAAATGTGACAAATAATACATAAAATATGATAATATTGAAAACCAATGAGACATGTGGAAAATGTATACTTAGGTATGTAGACAAATCAAATGTACATACAGTTACTTTCAGGTAAAAAATATTTGATAATGAAATATGTCAACAAACCGTGATTGTATGCCTTTAAGTTTGTGTCTGCTTAACCCTCTCCCTGCTGGATTTTACACATATACAGCACTTTAGGGCATCTCTGGTTGCCTTCAGCATGCAGAGGGTTAAACAGTAACAATGTGATCTTGTAAGCAATCACAAACAGAAAATGACAAGATAAGATATTCCATCTTCTTAGTCATAACTGTAAATTGTTACACTAGATCTACACAATAATACTGGCGACTATGTGGCAGTCTTTAACACATAAAACAAAATAACTGGCATTTAGATGGTTAAATTCTTTGCCAAGTCGTGACAACAATATAATAAGCAAGATGGAATGTATCATAGTTTTTCATAAGGAGTGAGTAATTGTTTAATGTTGCAGCAGAAATATTTCATCCATATTTGACGATTTTTCATGTGGAATAACCAACATCAATCATCACAAACACGCTGAAGGAAAGATGGAAAAGTAGAACAACACTGGTTCAGTAGTTGCACAGTGTCATTCCTGGTTTAAAGGCATAATATTACAGATATTTACGGTTGTTTTAGACTAGTTCTTAGCTACAACTGCAAAATACATTCACTTGATATACGGTACATACAATCATGTTTGTACTTCCAAAAACCATTCCACTGCTGTTTGGTAGACAAATATCCAATGCAATATAGGGGACATAAATCAGTGGTACGAATTAAACATATAAACAAACGTACACTTAACGTTTTCTCGCAATTCCTTCATAGTTCAGTTGATGCATCAAAGACAAGATAAATAGCGGAATGTTCCCTATATT
>JAVCKZ010061850.1:0-29407 GCA_034780755.1 Lepetodrilus elevatus
CAATGGTTGGTCCTATAGTACATTGGTTGATCCTATACTACAATGGTTGGTCCTATACTACAATGGTTGGTCCTATAGTACATTGGTTGATCCTATACTACAATGGTTGGTCCTATACTACAATGGTTGGTCCTATAGTACATTGGTTGATCCTATACTACAATGGTTGGTCCTATACTACAATGGTTGGTCCTATACTACAATGCTTGTTCCTTGATACATGTACATGGTTATGCTCATTGAAACTCCTCTTCAAGCGAAAAGTCCTAATATTATGGATTATTTAAATTGCCAGGAATTTCCTAATGACCTTCCGATCTCCTACAGAATGTATTGAAGGAATGATGAATAGGACACCATTAAGTTTGAATTTGTAAAGTGGATGTTGACAGATAAAAATGTCTACTTTGCAAGATTGGCTATTGAAAACATTTAGTTAAATAGATCTGCTGGCTGTACCAGAATAGCCTGCACCGTGAGTGAGCTTCACAATACGACTCCAGTAACCAATGTCTATGGAAGGATATATAGATATCTATTCCTATATCCTTTGTCTACTTAATGAATCAGAATGCACTGCTCTGTACGGCATCCATGGTTGCCCAGAGTAGAGAAAAGGTTAAACAGAACATAACTGAGTTCCTTGGTTATATTTAAATAGAATGCAGGGTTGCACTTAGGTTTCAATTTTTTGAAAGTCCCAGGGACGCATGTTGATATACTTATCAACAATTTTTATAAATAAAGTGTGTCCAAACTTGCAATTTTTGCTTATGGGACGCAGGATTGCGTGTTCGCAAAAACCCTGAGAGTGACAACTGGTTAAGCACAGACAGTTCTTGAACAGGATACACCCGTCAAGAGTTATTGACTCATTGATTTGACATTTGTTGTTGTACGTCGGTGCGGGAATATAAATCATGAGAACAAGATCCATTAGCATTAATAACATAGTCATGAAAACATTTATATCTAGATACGCAAGATTTCAAAGACTATTAACAATATTGGTCAGGACGACGACGAGTAAGCCAGGTTTCCACGAGGTACAATGTCCACGGATCAGTGATGACAAGGTCAAAGGTCAACACCAGAGAGTAGCATCACCACATCGCTGTAATTCCTTTTGTTCATTACTCGTCGCTCAATTCTCCATTTGTCCAATTCTCCGATTCTCTGCATAATGCGATTCTCCGCATAACCCTGACACAAAGTTCTCTCCTTCAGACGCATTCTGCTTGATTGGAGGATCATGGCAGACAGAATTGTGTCCTTCCCCAGTAACAGACTGATGTTAAATTTAGCTTCGCGTGTGTATTACTGTATAGATAGTCATAGAGACGTTCGACAAAGTTGCTTTCCCTGTTCTCGTTTTAATGTGCGTTCTGCATTGGCATCTGTTTCATCTCCAGCATGGAGAAGGTTAATAAGCTGATAGAGTATTATTTGATAAACAGTTAAAAATGTGATTTATTTTTCTACATTAACCCTGTTCATGCCGAATACAACCAGAGATGTCTGTCTTAAAGGGTTATAACCTGTGCCTAATCCAGCAGGGAGATGGTTAATAATGTTCAACTATGTGTGCATATTATACATACAGTGCTCCCTCGATATAACGCCCTTAGATTCACCGCCGATTTGGATACAACGCGGGTTCCAACGTGGATCCCATTTTTTAAAAATGTTTTCGTTGATAAAACGCGGGTATTATAGCGTGGGTGGCATGTCATGGACCCCAACTTCAGCGTTATATCGAGGAAGCACTGTAATATATTTTATTTTTATTTTTTATTTTTATTCAACAAGTGATATCAATATCAATCATCAGATAACATAACAATTGTCAAGATACAGTCTTATCTATTTTAACCCTCTCCATGGTGAAGGCAACCACAGATGTCCTAAATAGTGTTTGTATCTATAATCTAATACAGCAGGAAGAGGGTAAAGTGAGTTACATAAATCATATATCACATGAGTGACATGACAATGTAATCTACTTATTAGCTTCCTATTCAAGGCATACAATCAGTTAGTTGACATATTTCATAGTCAAACACATCTTACAGCATACAAAGTACGTTATATTTTATTTGTCTACACAAGTATTATATATAACAATTACCATAGTAATATTTTCCGCATGTCCCACTTTTAAATAATATTTTTATAAATATTTATTTATTTAGTATCTCACAATTTTTATATGTGGAAATTAAAAAGTAAATATTAAAATTGTATGCCTTTTGTAAGTGTTGTGATGGATTGATAGATTTATTTTACTTTGTCATATTTTCTTGACGATGCCTTTTACAATATCCATAATATGTCAATATATGCCCTAAAATTGTAATTTAATGTTTAAATCATTCATTCATAAAATTTAAAGGTTCATCGAAATTCTTGTTTTGTAGATACCTTTTAAACCAATTTCATAACTGTACTATGGTTTAAATATTCCCGCTTTGACGTAAAACATCAATATTCATTCATAACTGCTATGATTAAAGCACTATGAGCATTATCTTGAGTGTGGGTTTTGGCGCAATATCAACATGCACATTAATATTCTTATTATTATGATTATTATTGTTACTTAGCACAGATACAACATTCTGGAATGGTGTCAGTATTAACCAAATTCGGTAAGATTTCTAAAGACATTAAACAAAACGACATATTAGTGACTATGATAACAATGAGGACTAAAACATCCGTTGGATCATAATCCAATTACCAGGTGGGATTATCATTGGATTACTGTTGGATTATCGCTGGATTATTGCCAGATTATGGCTGGATTATGGCAAACACAAAAGAAACATTTGGAACATTTCCTGATTGACACACTTATGTATACTCAACACACTGAATTATAGGCCAGTAGACTTTGGGGATATTTGATTATGAATTAATTAATTAAATGAAGAATAAAAATAAATTTATTATGTAAATAGTCAAATGTCTTCTTTTTTTTAAAAATCCATATATCCAATATGACCTTTCATTTTCAATTATCACATGTTCATCGTACATCATCATGTTAATATTACAATGTTAAACAAGAAATCTTTATAAAGAATTATTAGTTATTATTAAACGGTTTCTATTTGTCGATGACACAGCAGAATAGATTCACATAGTCCATGTAGGACATATTTTGACTAATATCAACTTAATAAAATGTTACGTCATGTTTATAAATATGTTACGTCATGTTTATAATATGTTATTTTCGTGTTACCAAAGTTAAATCTGCGGTACATCATAAACAATGACTAATACGGGTACTTCCTGGTATTGAAAAAGGGAATGCGGTTATCTTAACTGAACCATAGAACTGGGTCGCGTTCCACAGAACTATCGTAGCGCTACGAGAGTACAAACTCTATGAATAGGCGTTCCGGCTTGTAATAATAATAGCGTGCACATTTATATTCAAATTATTGAGCCAAATATACACTCGAAACCATGCTTGAAAGGGTTGTATTATTACTGTGGTCAGTGGATCAGTGCACACTCCCTGGGGAGTATATGATGGTTGTGTAGACTTAGTATGATTGTGCATGTTTTTATATAGTATGTGTCACACCTTATTCTCTCCTAACACTGCTATTGGACATATCCATCATGGATAGATAAGGAAGTCTAGTTTCACCAGTAAAGCATTTCAGCAGGATCAGTATTCTGGAAACTCGATTATTAAAGAACTTCTTAGTCACAAAAGATCTATTTAAAATTGAATTAAGCAGAAAACCAGAAAAGTATTAGTACTTACAAACTTCTTAGGACATATAAAGTTTCGAGAATATGGGTCCAGATACTTTCAAATAAATATAATAACAATCATAATTCATATTGAAATTATTTATTTTTTACCCCTGAACTGAGACTGAAATATGTACAACAGTTGATTTATTGTTTGATAATTTGAGGAGATAACAGCACATGTAACACATACACACACATATACACATATACACACACACACACACACACACACACACACACACATACATCAATGCACACACACACACACACAATGCACATACACACACACACACACATATACACACACACATAGTGACATACACACACACACACACACATACACACACACATACACACACACATACACACACACACACACCTATCGACCAAAACAACATATTCCAGAAAGCCAACATTCAGTCACTACATAAACACCAGCAAAGTTTAGACTACTTTGTGTAATGTGAGCCTGAAGATAGCAGTATTGAGTTTATAATTATCTGTGCACTGGACCCTAGAGGCTGGAGTTACATCAGCTGAACCTGCCTCAGGCCGTGTTTACATCATACCTGTTCTCTTTCCATGTGTACGTTCTACTTGTGTAAAGTTAACCCTCTCCATGCTAATGGCAACCAGAGATGCCCTAAAGAATAGTGTCTGTGTCTAATCCAGCAGAGAAAGGGTTAAACAAACAATATTGGGATTTAGAACTGCTTTCACTTTTACTTTTATCACAGCTTGTCAGTTTATTTATTTTTGTATTTTAGAGTGACTTTCTAGATTATTTCACTAATATCGTGGCTTGTTAAGATTAGGGCAGGTGGAAACCTGCAACATCCGTAGGGCTGAATGGTGTAGTAAACCTGCAAACACAAGCTGCTACTGACAGACCAAGGATGGAACAGTGACTCTATTGCTACGGTACAGTGAGTGGAATATGGAGCTTAACGCCGCTGCGGGAATCTTTCACCCATTTGCGACGAGCTACAGTACAGACAGCGCATCCTATCAATATCGCATCAGATTCTACTTCCTACTTGTTCTACAGTGCCCTGGGGAATCGCCACGCGTGTAGGTAGACAATTTTCTGGGAGGAACAGGACATCCTCCAGACACCGACTAAGTGGGCCTGATGCACGGAATCTTGACCAGTTTACAGCTTAGGACTGGCAGGACACACTAGTTTGGCATGAAATGCATTGCCCCCCCTATTTCATAGATTATCTCGGTAAATATTTCATGGAATGAAAAATAAAACAAAATCAATTTTCTTATTTCATTTGACCTAACCAAAATTATAAAAGTAAAAATATTGCACAAGTAATAACAAATCTGTTTATATGACGATCACAAAATATTTTGAGCAAGTATTATTTTATGCAGCGGGGCCACGTTCGAAAGAAGGAACAGGCAATTTGCAAGTGCAGGTATGTGAAGAAGAGCATCAGCACGTGCAAATCAAGCCTAAATTTACCCGTTCCTTCTTTTGAATGTCGTCCCTCTGCATAAAATAATACCAAAATATTTGGTGATCTTAATATAAACAGATTTTTTATTACTGGTGCAATATTTATAATTATTAAATTTTGGTTAGGGCAAACTAGGGGGCTGCTCCTTTCTAGCTGTTATGTCTGTACTTTCTGTCCGACGCATGCGCAGTTACACTGTGCAGTGTTGATCCTTGGTAACTGTGCATGCGTTGGACAGAAAGTACAGACAGAACAGCCAGAAAGGACCAGCCCCTATAACTCTTTCATAAGTGGTCTTGTGTACAGCAGAAGCTTCTCTCACCCTGTGTTGGAGGGAAGGTGAGAGCGGATCCTGTGGTGACACACACGGTCTCCCCGTGGATCAGGATGTCGCCAAACCTGGGCAGCGTCTTGTTCTTCAGCTGCTCCTCACTGAACTGCTTACTTCTCAGACCTGCCTTAGTCGACTGTAGGGCGAGAACAAGTATCACATCATATCAACATGGCATTCCACAACCAACTAACTAAATATGGTCTGGAATTCCTAAACGAAAAATAAATACATGTGTTCTGGTATTCCCCAACCAACTAAACATGCTCTGACATTTCAAAACCAACCAACAAAATATTATGTTCTGGAATTTTCGCAACCTAACATAAACAAACATGTTCTGGTATTCCACAACCAACCAACTAAATATGTTCTAGCATTCCACAAACAAACAAAAACAAATATTTTCTGGTATTCCACAACCAAAACAGAATCAATCATTTTCTACTGATAACCCATAACGTAGCCTCTATTCGAAATGTTGTAATGTTGGGTTCAGAATGGGAAATCATCCTTGAAATCCTACGAGAAGACAAAGAGAACTCACTGTCCACATGTAGTATCTGGGGATGTGGCTGGTGAGCACGAGAACATCACTAGATATGCTGTCTGGCGTGCCTGCAAAACAAAGATTACCACAAATATATCAGATTGAGAATTGCGATTTCATCACATAATCACAGGATTGTACAGGATTGCAATATAAAGGCAATCACAGTTTGTTGAAATATTTCATGGTCAAATCTATAATTATTGACAGTATGTCTTTAATGTTATTCTACATACATTGAATAACAATGTTCCCTTGTGTTTTATTCATTAGTCTATTATCAAGAGTAGTCAACTACAGTATATCCTCCATTTCAATAATTAAATGACGACAATCTACACAATTTACACTGCAGACCATAACATGGCTACTATGTTGTCATGATTACCATGTTTGGTAATACTAATTCAATTTAACCCTCTCCGCTTAAGTACTGGTATTTACAATTACTATTCTACTGGGTATCTATCTGGTTGTGGATTGTCTAAAATAACAAACACTCTCCTCCTGGACAAGAAAGGTCAAAGCCGTCCATGGAATGAATGAGTTATTGTTTTATGTCTCAGTGGGAATCTTTCACCCATACGCGACGGGACTCCATGGAAGCGACCACGGTGGTTGACTGTTGGTTACCTGGCTCGGAGACCGGGACTGACGAGTCAAGGAAGGACTCGGAGAAGACGAGAGATCCCAGCTCAGCTCCAGCGTTCCCGCGGCCGGGGATGTCGAACAGAGTTATGGACGCCACCTTGACCAGCAGACTCTGGACGCCATCCTTCAGTGGGTAGCTTCTAGAAACATCAAGGATATTCTACCGTGTATAAAATTAAGAGTCTTTTCCCAATGTGCTAATGTGCCAAGACTAGCAGATTTTGTTTGCAACCAAAGATTTTGCTCCCACTACCTCCGAAAAATGTAACCACACCCTGCCATTATTCCCAAACAAAAGTAGATCAATAGTAATTTTCACAGTTCATGTCTATGATTTCAAAAGAAATACAATGTGAACAACAACCCTGATGTATATATTATATTAAATAATGCTGAAAGGAAAGTAGTACTGATGACGGAGAAGGCAACACGGACTAACAAAACTAAAAATTCACTTGTTCAATGCCATTGCATAGCTAGTCTAGATCCTAGGCGCTACATAAATTACGTATTTTTATTGTTAATTATTTATGGATGGATGACTCAGTTCCCCAAAGTGCATTTTAGCAGTTATTCTGGATACTAGTATTTGCGCTTGTCTATATAAATGTGCATAGTAATAATAACTTTCAGTCCTGATAGATTATTGAGATAAGAAAATAAACTTTAATAGAAAACATCAATGCAAGGTATATTCAATCTACTTCATTCTTACCTTCCAACACAGTCGATAGCTTCAATGGAGAACTTGACATTTGATCTGATGAAGACAAATAAAAATACATCCGTACAAGAAATGCATTACATATATCAAGGAAAAGAAATATAGGTTCAGAAAGTTGAACAATTTGACTGAAGAAGTCTAGCAATTTAAATTGCAAAATTACCATGATACAATAGATTTGATATGATTTGATTTGACAATTAATGTTACTGTAATACACAGTAATTTCAATACACCTTAAGGGGATAAGTTAACCATCTCCTTGCTAGATTAGACACATGCTAGTTGTTCATCATGGCATCTCCAGTTTCCTCCAGCATTGACCAGAAACAGGAATGAATTACTGTTTTACGTCACGGCGGGAACAAACAGGATAGTTTCCTCTTTTTGGGGGGTTTAATATTGGGGTTTAGTTACATTTAGTTACATTTAGACCCACTTTCAAGATTCTTTCACTTATACCACAGCTAGTCAGTTTCTGACAGGAAGAAAGCTGCAACATCTGTAGCACTGATTGTTGCAGTAAACCTGCAACCACCGACTGGTACTGACAAACCAAGGCTGATAATTGCGTTGCCACTCTACAGACAGCGCATCCTATCAATATCGTGTCAGAAAGGTAATTTTCGCCAAGATTAATGCAGGGCTCCCCTGGGGCGGGATGTGAACCTGGAACATTTTGGATCCGATACCCCAAAGTTCTACCATTGCGCTGCCACTGTGTATGACGTACAGACAGTGTTCGAAATTACCGCTGAAAACCTACTGGCCCGAATAATGATACAAATAACAAATGTTTACAAAAAAAATATGAATTTCTACTGGCGCTTAGGATACCTTTAGCATTGTGAGAAATGTCCGGGCCAGCGGTAATTTCAAACACTGCATACAGACACTGACCTGTTGGACAAGTAGTCGAGGACATCGGAGGACTGGAAGTCTCCGCACAGATCGTGTAGTGTCTGCACGGCCTTCAGACGAGCCTACAATAGGAACAAATAGGGAATCTTATGTATAAGTCCATAGATAAACTTGCAAGTCTTCAGACAGGGCTACAACATTAACATTGCATCACATGTATACAGGCTCAGAAATATGTCCACTGCACTAAAATGAATAATAATTATAATAAGAAAATAATCATTGCATCATTCAAAATACGGTAGCAGTATAGTAAACACATTCAGTAAAAATCACTATATTTCACTCATAATTACATGGTTATTTTGGATGTACATCATGCCTCTACAACTGTCAATGTGTGATGTGAGTGACAATGTAACTTTGAGTTTATTTCATAATTGACGTTTTTGAGGATTTCTTTTTCCATTTTATTTTCCATTTTCCTATTTAAAAAAAATAAAAAATAAGGAAAATTGTGTTGAAGAGAAATCTCCACACACATATATTTTTTAGATATTATAGAAATAGATTTGACAAAAAGAAATATTTAAATTTATATAAAAAAAAAAATAATCAAGGTGAAATTTACTTCAACGTCTTTCACAAGAGTTTGCCCGGCATAAAATATTTATTATTCGTAGCACTGTAACAGTCATAACTTACTATACATGTATAGGAATGAAGTTACGACTATTATAGCGCTGCGATCGTTATGTGGAGCAGGACCGAGGTCTACAACATACCTGTGTGACGCTGAGAGTCTGAGCGTATATCCCCATCCCTGTGACCACTGCCTCCACCATTGCCTTGTATATGAGTGCCAGATACCTGTACAGGGATTTCACAATACTCTCATATTCACAAAGAAACCATAGTGTGCTTGTAGTTCAATCAGCAATGAGAAGCTATGAGAGATGGTCTCAGTGGATAAAATGGCATCATAAAATGTCACTCTGTATCTTAACTCTCTCCCTGCTGGATTAGTTACAGACAAGTTGCTTCACAGAGCATCTACCGTTTCCTCCAGCATGGAGAGGGTTAAATAACTTTTATATGGCATAAACATTCAAATAAGGCATGGATAATGAATTTAAACGTTGAATTTCAATGTGATTTAATTTGTACTTTAGTTTTATAATAATTTTATAATAATTAGTTTTATAATACTAGTAATTATGTGTTATTATTTTGTTTTATAATATTTATGTGTTATTATTTTCCCGAAGTTTATTGAGTCTCAAGTCTTCAGAAGTAAATTGACTTTTGTGAACTTCCAAGAAAAATATCCTGATAATTTGACACTGCAATTCAGAACTTTGTGACATTCCAAAATTTCATGTCACATATTTCTGCCATCTTGTCATTCATCGGGTATTGCGATGACAGCAGAAAAGATTACATCGGAACCAGCAGTTGACAGCAATTGCTAGTTGCTACAGGAATCTGTTTGTCTGAATCCTGAACTAGTTTTAAAAAATAAAATGTGCAGCCATCAAAAGAATATCTGCACATTTTATCCTTTCATGTCTTGTTTTAATATCTCATTTTCCAAATAATTATTCACCTATTAACCTCAAAACTACGTACTTAATACATGGAAGCTAAACAAGGCATTGATAAAAATATTACAATGTTCTTAATATGACTCATTTCCCTTTGCTCTGTTATCTAATATTTGAGATAAAGACCCTCTTTTCATGGGTAATGGTTACTGCCAACCGATTCTTCAAGACAAGAATGAACTCAATAATGACGAAGTCTAGAGGAAGAGATCATAACAAACCAACATCAAAGCGATTATGGGCAACGGCATTTTCTAGCTATTACTTTCTAATGACATTTAATTGTTCCCTTGCACACAGCCATCAAAAGTAACAGCCATGCTGGCAAGTTACTGTTATTAACGATCTTGTCTGCGGCATCAAATATGTCGCTATTTGGCGTGCAAAAACTTGTAAAATTCTTTATTCATGCAATTAGTCTGGCTGTATAATTAATACTTACGGATTGACTGTCATTTTGTTTACGTTCGAGGTATGAACGTAAAAACTCATGTGCAAACTGTATGAATCCGCGAAATGGTTCATACAAAAATGTGCACATCGGTTTTTACGTTCATACCTCGATGAACGTAAATAAAATGACAGTCAATCCTTATAAATAAATTACGTAACAAATTGGTTGACATTACATTCATTAATATTTTGATATTGACATTAGCCGTGACCGGTAAACTGTCAATCAAGCACCTGTGGCCTAAGAAAATTGCGTTCATCTAAGTGTGAACGCAATGTTTTGGGGTCACGTAGAACCAATCAGATTGTCGGATTGACAATAGATTTATTTATATGTACATATACATTGTAGCTGTTTAGTCTCTGGTGAACAAGAAATTGTCAAGCAAGAGTTTTACATTTAAAAAAAATGTAATTCAATTTCTGAGAATAATTTGAACCATGAAGCACACCAGGCCTCCACCACATTTCACGTTAGGGTCTTACTTTAGTCCAGGCATAAATCAGGGCATAAACCATGGTTTTTATTGTAGCAGGAAATGACATAAACCTCAATTTATGTCTGGACTACCGGTAGAACCCTTGTGAGAAACGCTGATCTGAAACGATCCTGTTTGGCCATATTACTGCCATATCATCTACTGTTATCTTATTGTAGGTCATAATCAAATATTGTGTTATTTTATTTAGGGCAATATATATTACTGTTTCATTATGGGTCATCAATTATTGTGGGTCATAAAATATTGTTATTATTGATCATCTACTAGTGTGGGTCACAAAATATTGCTATTATGGTTCATCTACCAATGTGGGTCATCTACTATTGTTATTATGGATCGCCTATAAGTGTGGGTCATCTACTATTGTTATTATGCAGTGTTCGAATTAATAGGGGCCGGTGGTCATTTGAAAATCTCCAATGATGAAGATATCTGTGTGACCCCCTGAAAATTACAGATTTTACCACCATTAACATTGGACCTATGGAGAATGATCCCCTTACTATTTTCTTTATTTCGAACACTGTTATGGATCGCTTACTAGTGTAGGTCATCTGCTATTGCGGGGATTGTACTTTTCCTCCTCCTTCATACACAACACTAGCATCAATAGTAATAAATCTCACACAAAGACATGGGAAGTATTTCTACAGTACATGTAGATTGCAGTCCACATTGACTATGCATGAGATGATGAGCGAAGATAGCGTGCGACTATGGCATTAGTCACACTGAAAGTATATGGCAATCACCCAGAAGGAATTTATCAGCCTGCTTATGATGGGGCAATATTGCATTGTAGAGGATACTTTGGCCAGATTCAGTGCACCCAATGTACCATACTGACTGGTCCCAAAGCAAGGGCAGGTCCTGGCCCCGAGATTACGAAACTTTTCTGAGTACGATTTCGTACTCAACTCAGAATTTTGTTCATAAAACGTTATGCGACGTCATAGTCTGAGTACATTTTTGTGCTTAGAAAGTTTCGTAATCTCGGGGGTGGCCTCAGTTCCACAGAACAATGGTAGCACTACAAGAAACCCACAGAACAATGGTAGCACTACAAGAAACCCACAGAACAATGGTAGCACTACAAGAAACCCACAGAACAACAGTAGCACTACAAGAACCCCACAGAACAATGGTAGCACTACGAGAACCCCACAGAACAATGGTAGCACTACAAGAAACCCACAGAACAATGGTAGCACTACAAGAAACCCACAGAACAATGATAGCACTACAAGAAACTACATAAAGCAAGGTTCTGTTCTACAGAACAATCATAGCATCACAAGAAATTGCATTCAGGAAAAACAAACCATAAAAAGTGATATATCATAGTATTTCAGAACCATATTAAGTTTATGGCACAATACCCATGCAAAGTTATTAAAATAGTCTTCTGGAATTGGCTACAGACAATGACAACTGGAAGTGTTCCAGAACTCCTTGAATGAATCCACGGAGTCCAGACTCGTACACAGAGATAAGACTAGTGCACGGACGGAGATAATGGAATTGCATGCTATATATATATCCAGTGTTCCGTTGACATTTTCCCTGCTCTTAAATAACGACAAACCTCAAAATGAGATTGATTTACATATTAAAGCAATATAAAGTGGCGCATTCTCTTAGTCGGACAGGTCAGTTATTAATTACCCTCGACTCGCAGCAATATCTCCAGAACCTAATGGTGGTAGCCGTGATTATATTTCAGACATGCGATGATAAATTACTGATGTTCAAATCCTGAATATTTCAGTCAAGTAATCGCAAATACGTAAAACCTTAATGGCAATCTTCTCGCGAGGAACTTGATAGCAATAAGGTCTGACTTAGCTGTTTAGATTTATCATGGGGATTATTTATGTACAATTATCTAAGTGTCTTGAATGTCGAAAATAGCTACCACAATCTCGCTTTAATTCAAGATGGCCCTTTGGACCAATAAGCTAAAAAGCATGCTAGCAATTTTTCACATCTTCTTACAATGTTTATTTTCTATTATTGAATAAATCAGTTACATAATGGGTTATTGAAGGATCGTGTTTCAAGTATTTTATATTTATTGGTTTAATTATTTTATTTTATTGGTTTTATTTCTAAATAAAGAAAATAAGAAATTAAATGTTCTTCTCTCATCACTCTTGTGTTAAATAATACAACCAAAAATAGCATCTAATCCTCAAATTTCTTTCATTTCATGCAATTTGAGAATGCTAGCCTAATAGCTGTAATTAGCATGGCTGATTATTAATAAATCACTGAAAGAGTGAAAACAACTAATATTGGTCTCATGGATGTTATACTTTATGTTAACCCTCTTCCTGCTGGATTAGGCACAGGCACTGCTCTTTGGGGCATTTCTGGTTGCCTTCAGCATGGAAAGGGTTAAGTAGTGTTAAGTAGTGTTAAGTGATATATACTTATTTACCAGATGCATTCATGAGGAAGTAAATTTGTCAAATGGTATCAATCATTCACGCCACATATAAGACAAAGAACTTGACAGGATTGAATGATCATGGTTCTCTGACATTTGGAAAATAAGCGCAGATTAAAAATATTAAATACTTTATCATGTTAGTAGTGCATCTTCCCAGGATATAATGTCTCGAATAATAGGTTTTGTTAAGTCAAGCAAATTCCAAAAATTAATATAGAATTGGCAATAATCATGTGAATGATTGCTTATGTTGTGCTGCTGTTCAACAATGGCTGCACTGCTGCTGGTATTATATAGCTGTCCACTGAACCCAAATAACGGTAAATGTCGCTGCCACAGAAATCCTACTTTGTCTTTTGAAAATGTATTTTCTATTTGCAGAATTTCTGCGAATTTAAAGACGTCTTAAAATCTGATTGTTGCTGCTAGTAATATATTCATAATGTTGACATTTAAGCATTGGCTTATATTAATAATGTTAATGGATGAAATAATTACTGCCTATGTTTCAAAATGATTTTCATTAAGGACATTTGGCTTTTGTAAAAGAAAAACCAATCAAGCAGCAACTCATTCACTCACTCCGACTGACCATATGACACTACATTCTGTTGAAAACCCCAGTCAAGCAGTATCATTCACTCACTACAACTGGAATACATTCTGGAATCTTCATTGATGACAAGAACGACTTACCCAACATCTGTGTCTTTAGCATCAGTGTAGGCATCATCATCTGCAAGAAAAATAAACATTTAAACTAACAAACCTGAATAAAAATTGTTGCATGGACTGACTTAGGCCAGGTGCCCGTTGCACGACGCTCTTGTAGGCTACAACTATTGTAACGTCAACGCTTTCTATTGTGGCAGGAGCCCAGTTACAACTATTGTAGCATTACAAGAGCATCGTGCAACGGTCACCAGGACTACAGTGCGATGTAAGATCAACCAAACAGTATTTTAAGTTATATATCTTGTATGAAAGTACTTGGTAACAATCATCAATGCATCAATGTGCACATAGGAAGAGAGTATAACCCTTTCCATGTTGGATTGGACATAACATTGCTCTCAGGGCATCTCCAGTTGCCTTCAGCATGGAGAGGGTTAAACTGTCATACCAAAACTATCCATATACAACTGCAGATCTGAAACCCAATCCAGATTATTCAAAATCTTATCCATTGATATCATCCATCCCCGGAAATGAAGGCCTTAGCAACGAAATAACAAAATGATACTTAATTAATCTCTGCAAATCAAGATTAGTCACAGTTACACACACATGTCATATCAAGTTTGCCAACATCTGGAAATGAGACGAAATTCCATCACAATGAAACTAGTCTTTATCCCTCCCCATCCCCCCGCAGGGAAATTCTTACGATGAGCCCACGTGGACACGACAACCCCAGCACCAATCATATCGCAGATATTCATCAGATTAATCTAGCCACAGGTTTGCCTTTTGTCCTGCACCGTGTCTGTTGTCCTGCACCGTGCCCTAAAGAGGAGTGCCTGTGTCTAATCCAGCAGGGAGAGAGTTAATCTGTTTTCAAGAGTTCATGATGAAAAATACACTTTCAAAGAGTAGTTGTCGCCCCGATCGTGTCGCCCCGATCGTGTTGGGCGCCACAAAGACAGCTGGAGAGTGTAAATATTTAAGGAGAAGATAGAGTGATGGAGAACTCCTTGAGGTCTCGGGGGTTTGTAATGAAGTACGGGAGACCACAGCACCCCTAAAGGAAGCAGCGACACATTCTAGGGGTCAGGGGAATATTGATTCTTCAAACCATATTGGACACACGTATGGTTTCATATCGAGTGGAAAGATTTTTAAATGTCTTCATCAAAGGGACACTTTACTGCAAAAGGGATAGTGATCCATGCATATCTGTCTCCACACTCAATATTACACTCATCACGGTTTTGTGAGAGAAAACAAATATCTTCTTGTCTTGGTACTTTGACCAAGAAAAACAGGTTTTCATTCAATTGATTTCTTTTTTCATTTTTAAAAAGTATGTAATGAAATGAATCACAGTATAACAATTATATATGTAGAAATAGCCTTCAAAAATAATGAAGTTGGCATCAAAATATGGGTCATGGGTGTCGTTTCTCGAAGCTCTCATATATACTAGTATCCACTATTAGACCATAGCGCTCTCCTAAGTGCACGATCCTCATTTATTAGACAATGATAGAAGTTCCCACTTGCCCACATGAGTAAATATTTCATGTTTTTGTTTTTATATCATTATTCGGGTGAGTATGTTTTAAAGTTAAGTTCTAATCCTGAATAGAGATGGCTACGAGAGTCCTTATGGTCTGGTAGGAGATACAATAGCTTCGAGAAACGATACCATGGTTTCTAATAACTAAACTCAATGTTTTAGAATATATATTGTCATTACGCATTATTGTCAGATGTGTTATCATTGTCAGACGACAGTGCAGTGCTGCCATTTGAAATTATCAGTAATGTGCGTTTATCTGTCCTAAACCACAGAGACCACTAGGGCTGTCCATACTGATGTCCTTAATCTATGTGTTCATGGACAGTCCATAATCTACATTTCCGTCTTAGTGGTGCATGGACAATCTCAACAGTAAGAATGAAAAATTTCAATTTACTTATATCTCGTCCTCTAGAGTAGGAAATATAGATGAGTATTCCTATGTGACATTAGATAATGCCTATAAATTGTTTGTTCTTGTCGCACTAAATCATCCGTGTGTGTTGACTATGAAGCAAAGTGACAGACAGACGGCGGTATGGGATTTGTCCTCCGACATAGTCTACGCAGTCTTTTATCAGAAGATTGAAAGCTCCTTATAGCACAGAGCACTACCATTGTGAATGAGGCGCTATATAAATGCAATCATTATTATTATTATAATAGTCATAGGAGATATACCATGTGTGACACTATACTATCATTGTTTTATGATGACACACAACTGACAGTCTTGACTCCACTCAACAATTAAAACCCATGATCATTGATGAATAAGTGAGCCAGTTATTATTTTATGTCACAGCAGGAATCTTTCATGGAATACAAGACGATGACAAAATCATGAAAAACATTACAAAAAGTAATGTCCTTTGGCGAAAATCAACTTTATTCTAAACTTGATCAAATGGGTGAACAATGCTTTTTCAACACTTAACCTCCATATGACAAAAGTTACAAAACTAGAGCCCGTTGCACGACGCTCTTGTAGGCTACAACTATTGTAACGTCAAGGCTTTCTATTGTGGCGGGAGCCCAGTTACAACTATTGTAGCACTACAAGAGCGTCGTGCAACGGGCACCAGATTACTAGTACTATGGAAAGCATTTCTATATTCAATTTTCTCTTTCACTGAACGAAATACACTGGCATATTTTGGCACCTTAGTCAAACCATCTATGTTAATGTTCTTTCAAAGTACTGTTAGGAGGCCGTTCATTTGAGAACAGGGGCAATTTTAATTGCACTGCGGGCAACCTACTTTTTAACACTTTGCACCTTTGGTGCCTTTGCTACTTGCCCTGACTTGCTCTACGGGCAAATAACTCAGAATGTTAGTCTAGAGCCCTGTGTCCGGAGTACTCCGGACAGTGTAATGTGATGAAAGGTGTCAAAATATTATTTAATAGCATATTGAATTATCTTAATGTTTCATGAATTAACAATGTTCAGCTGTATGCTTACAGTATCTACGGCTATATTCCACAGGGACCTGTAGCTACGAAGTTCCGCAAAGGCGCCTGTGAAAACTGTGGTGCCATGACACACAAGAAAAAAGACTGTATGGAGGTAGGCACACATTACTAACCACATCACAGGAGAGTTCAAGTTCAGATCCAACGATGAACTTGGTATCTTGACGCCAATGAAAATAATAATGTTAATAGTCCATTTAATTGAGCCATGTTGTAGGCTAGGATGGCTTGTGTTTTCCCACATTCATTTCTATTATTTTACGTTTTGGCCATCGCAGTAGCCCAACCCACTAGCCACCACAGTGACATACACATTCCCGTTATGGCCTATTCCCTCGCCCGTTATGGCCCTAAGCCAATACAATGGCCTAGCAACTTAGTTTCGGCCACCTATGGGTGAAAGATTCCCGCTGTGACGTAAAATAATAATTCATTCATTCTGCCATCGCAGTGACATCTCCAACCGCATTATACTCCATACCCATCCCTGTTTTATCCCTCAGCCATCGCAGTGGCAAATATAGCCCCTTAGACTAATATGTTACTCATTGTAATAAATTGTTTATACCTATGTGTTTGTTGCATAAAATTACTTGTATTAGTTTACACCTGACATTGTTTTTTAACAGAGACCTCGTAAAGTGGGGGCAAAGTTCACTTCGGACAAGATCGCTCCTGACGAGTACATGCAGGTGTGTCTGTCGCACGACTACGACGGCAAGCGGGATCGGTGGAATGGCGCCGACCTCGAAGAACATCAGAACCAGCTGTACTCAGAGTTTGAAAAAATTGAGGAGGTTCGTACAGTCCGAGATATTTAGCTGTCGGTAAACACATCCACGCAAACCCCAATTTTTATTTTTTTTATTTTTTTTACTGTATTGACTCGTAGATAATGCGCTACTATGGATAATGCACAACCCTTTTTCAGGGCCAAACAAATTTAAGAAAAATGTGTACCTTCTTTCGAATTCTATGTAGAATGTGTGTGATTACTTTGCTTTGTATTTTCAATAGGCCAAGCGTATATTGAAAGGGGAGCGACTCGATGAATCCATGCTCAAAGACAAAGAGGTAAGATATCTCAGTTATTGTGCACACACTCAGAATTTCTTCATCGCCGCTTGTGGGTGAAAGATTCCCTCAGCACTGCAATGTAAAACAATAACTCAGAATTTGTTTCAGATATCATCGACATTCGCACCAAACTAAAGTGGTAGCTCAACAGAAGCTGTTACCAGCAGTTGTTGGAAACTAGTTTCAATGAATTTCCATGACATGCGACCCACGTTATAATACATCGTTATATCAACGAATATAATTGGGGGAAAAAAATATTTTTTAAATTATTATTTTATTTTAAAAAAAATGTTTAATGGGGTCCACGTTGGACTCCGCGATGTATCCGAATCCGCGGTGCATCGAAGGGCGTTATATCTTATTTCTTATATATATTTCTTATAAATAATCACCCAGATTGTTGCCGCATTTGCTGTTAGTGTTCTGGTGTCAAGACATGAATTTGTTCCTATTTCAGGGAGGTAATGAGGACAATGAGGACAAGTACGCTGAGGAAATGGACATGCCAGGACAGAAGTTCGAGACCAAACAGAGAATCACTGTCAGGAATCTGCGTATCAGAGAAGACACAGCTAAAGTAAGCTGGTTGTTGTGTGGTTGTTGTGTGGTTATTGTGTGGTTGTTTCCTTGTGGAGGAACGATTTTGAATACTGTAAATGGAGTATTTTTCGTGTGGGTTTATATTTCACGCACTTAGCGCTAAAAAAAACTATTTTATTTTTTATTTATTTTTGTTTGTGTTGGGGTTTAAAGTCGCTTTCTAGAATCCTTCACTAATATCACGACTTGTCAGTTTAGGGCAGGAGGAAACCCTATTGCGCAAAAGTTCCATAACTTGTCATGACAACTAAGGAAAGAATTATTACATTATTTTGTATTACTGCCTCCTGAAATGCACTGTTGTTATACTGTTGCTAAGCTGTTGCCATATGTTTCTTGACAGTACCTGTACAATTTGGATCCTAACTCGGCATACTACGATCCAAAAACAAGATCCATGAGGGAAAATCCATTCAAAACAAATCCCGGCAAAGATGGAGCCAAGTAAGTGAATTCATAGCATCAGGTATTGCCTCTGTGTTCAATTTGATAATAAATATAATTAATAATAATTAATATCATTTTCATTCTTTACTGTTTAAGAAATGTTCTCTTGTATGGGAATCATGTGGAAATCATGTTATCGCTCTAATCATGTTATCGCTCTATCGCTCTGTTCGTCGCAAATGGGTGAAAGATTCCTGCAGCAACGTTAAACTCTATAATCACTCACTACCACTCTGTTGTAGAGGTCATATGACCTTTAGGCCTTAATTTGTCGGAGGTGTGTCAACCGTATGCTGGATTTCATTGGTTCTGTGCAACCTTTGTGAAAAAGCAGGGTTTTTCCACTGGACGATCCTACCATTGTTCCTAAGACAGATACCATCCAACGTGTGAGATCAGAAATGCTTTCCACAGATAACGTGACGTAATGATCCGCGGCTTAATATTTAGCAGAGTGGCATGGGATCCTGTGTATTCTGTCCATGATGAGGGAAAGTTAGATTATTTTACACTGGCACTTTTTCTTATACGATCTTCTCCTGTTTCCACAGTTCGTTGTTTGTCGGCGACAACTTCGTCCGAGGCTCAGGGGATGCCAATGATATGGCCTCGCAGCAAAGTAAGTAAACACTAGGCCGGCGTTCCACAAATTGGATGCAAATTTATGCCGGACATAAAGCACAGAGTACATGTATTCCGTGCTTTATGTCGTGATATACACCGCTTTCGTTAAACGCTAGCCAGGAAATTAATTACGCACCACCTTAATTATCTCAAAATTAATTTTTCATTTTAGACTGATAATTTAATGTTTTTATCGTATAAAAGACAATTCTCGATATGGTATTTCTAATAGCATAGTTTTTGATGTGATTGATTTTCTGTATTTACATGTGCAACATCACAGGGAATAACATTTATTGCATAATTAATTAAGTAATTCATCATCACGTTTGGGTGAAAGATTCCGTCTGTGATGTAGAACAATAGATACTAACTCCTCAACTCCCTGGGGATTGTAACCACGTGTTTGTGCGTGTCTGCAGTGTTTGCGTGGGACGCGTTCGAGCGCGGGACGGACGTGCACCTACAGGCGGACCCCACCAAGCTGGAACTGCTGCAGAAGGAGTACCACAAGAGGAAGGACAACTACAAGAAGACTGCCAAGGACAGCATCCTGGACAAGTATGGCGGAGAGGAGCATCTGCAGGCGCCACCCAGACAACTCCTCCTGGCACAGACAGTAAGAAATAGAGTTACTGCCCCTTATTGAGTCATTCATGAAGTTACTGCCCCTTATTTATTTTTTTATTATTTTTTTTTAAACAATATGTATTGGAAAATTTTCGGGATCCTTATTGAGTCCGTATCTGTCAGTCAGCCCCCCCCTCCCCATTCCACAACGATTGTGGCTCTATGAGAGTGGCAATTCTATGTTGGTTTATATGAGTTACGACACGTAGCGCTATGATTGTTTTGTGTAACGTAACCCAGGGCACTGCTGTAAGAATGCAGAAGTCTATGGCGAAGGTTGGAGCAACGGTTTCCTAAATGAAGGATTTTTATTTTATTTTCACCTATGACACGCGCATTCGTATTCTCTGTGTATTTGAAACCCCGAGATGGCTTATAGCTGCTGTGGCAATGACACTAGTGCGATTCTGCTCAGGCATTAGATACTTGACATCTGAACTTTACTTTGACAGGAAGATTACGTGGAGTACTCGAGACATGGCACAGTGGTGAAAGGAATGGAGCGGATCAAGGTCAAGTCTCGCTACGAGGAGGACGTCTATGTTAACAACCATTCAGTACGTACATGTAGGAAACTACCACTACACCCATGGAAAAATATATTATCTGATTTTCATCGTACGAGTAAAATATTGATGTAATACAAGTAATACATCAATCTCATCAAACATACTTGCTGTGTATGAAAACTACAATAGCATTTGTGATCCGTTTTCTTTATTTTTCTGTGTAGGATTTCATGTAACATTTTTTGGAAATGTCGTTATATAGAACTTGTTATTATGTGCCGTTGCTATATTTATCTTTAGTATAAGAGACTTGAAGAAGCGAGGGTTGTTTAATGGTTGAAGCAATGTGTTAATATTTGAATTTATATATTCATCTTTGATATTAAAATGTTTTGGTGTTTTTTTCAGAGTGTGTGGGGTTCTTTCTGGCAAGATGGCCGCTGGGGTTTTGCGTGTTGTCACGCCTTCATCAAGGAGTCGTACTGTACAGGGGAAGCAGGCCGAGCGTCACAAGAGGTCGGACATATTTATTTCTTTATTTGTGATTGAAAGTAGACGGCAAAAATAGGGAAATAGACAGACAATTTCGTCGGTCGTCGGTCGTCGGCACCTATTGAAACAACTATTATTATTAATTTTTATTATTATTATTATTCATTATTATTCATTATTGTTTATGTTTTTATTATTATTATTTTATTTTTACTATTATTATTATTATTATTTTAATTTTATTTTTCTTTCTTTAAAAAATGTAATTTTTTTCATTATAGTTGGAGTAGAAAATAGAAATCATAATTTTGTTTCTTCTCCACCTACCTATATTTCATTTTACTGTAATAAAGTATGACACCACAATACAACTAACATTTCATGTTCTACAGGCTGGCACCTTGATACCTATAACGTACGGACATGTTGATGCAGTGGAAACACAGGAACAGGTTAGATGTCCTTCAGTTACTCTTCTGTCTGCAAGCATCAATTTATTTTGGGTTACTGTAAAACAGTTTTATTTAGCGGCTCGCAATTTTCACGATTATTCCAAATTTAAGGGAAAAAACATATTCCCCGATTTGTTAAATTCACGTTGTCAAAGTTTGTCAAAATACTTTTCTTTTTTTTTGTCACTTAATTCACCCAACTTGTATCCTACTTGCAGGCTAATCTGTTAAAATCGCATGTGCTATTTTGTCAAGTTGTTTTGAGACTCGAGTGTTACTAGCACAAACCGTGTTGTCGGAAAATCAGATTTGAAACATCACTGCACTCACTCGACAGTCTGCCTGGGCAGAGTGAGTTCCCATTCTATACTACGGTGTATTTATCAACTACTGACCTATTATTCACGTTTTTTAAATTCACGATCAAACACAAATCGGGAATTTCGTGAAAAATACAGACACGCAAATTATACCCGTTGTATTACGAAATTTAATCTGCTTGCATTTAAGTAAGTGAAGTGAGACGGAGATTTGCATTGTTTCTCTTGTACAGCCTCGTTTTTATTATTATTGAGTATTACATGACAAAAATCTGTATCTACAGGAGGAGGAAGAGAAATCTGTGGAGAAGAAAAAGAAGAAGAAAAAGGAGAAGAAAAAGAAGAAGAGGAAGAAGAAGAAGCGACATTATTCTAGTAGTAGCAGTAGCGAGTCAGAATCTGAGGACGACGAGACCAAACTGAAGAAGGTGGGTGTTTTCTCATTAATCCTTTATGACATTGTTACTTGTTTTCAAATCTCCATAACTTCTTGGAGGAGAGACTGAAAATAAGTTAATAATAGTAATCCGTCGTGAGGTTACAAAACCTGTTTGAGTATGATTTCATGCCGAGTATGATTTCATGCCTACAGCACGTTCGTGGTATCACTCTAGCATTGCTTTCGCAACTTCGCGCGATCTCTAGCATTGCTCTAGTTCCTCGAGAAACCACCCAAAGTAGGTCATTATCATTGGTCTGTCTGTACCAGTCGGTGCTCGTGGGTTTCCTCTTACCCTAATCTGACAAACCGTGATATAAGTGAAAGAATCTTGAAAGCGGCTCCAATACCCAATTGAAAAACAAATAGCAAATAAATAACATTTATTATCATTATCTGCAGGCTCTTCAGAGAGAGGAGGATCACAAACGTAACGCCGACCGTCTGCTGGCCATGGACGAACGTAAGCGGCCGTACAACAGCATGTTTGACGCCAAGGCACCCACAGAGGAGGAGATGGAGGCATGGAGGATGAAGAGACAGAGAGAGGAAGACCCTATGGCTGGTCTGCTGTAGCTGTGGAAGACCCTATGGCTGGTCTGCTCTAGCTGTGGAAGACCCTATGGCCGGTCTGCTGTAGCTGAGGACATCAGTGTTGTACACACATGAACAATGGTGTCTTTCATCGAGTAGGATTCCGAGCCGTACACCCATGAACAATGTGTCTAATCCAGCAGGGAGAGGGTTAATCTGCCAACACTGGCTTCGAGTTCTTTGTTCTACTCATATGAAAAGGCAGCATTATTCCTCATGAACATGGATTATTTCGTGGCATTATTGGTTGTTCCAAGAGTTTAATCATCATCATGTGTTCACAGGCTAAAAGCAGGTATTCCTTCATCATTCCTTCCTTGTGTGAAGTAATGGTATAATTTGGAACATTTTAATAATTTTAACAAGACTTTACTAGCAAGAGTAATCTCGGTCACCGATCTCAGACATCACCTTCAATAGGAAGAATATTCATTAACCATCTCAATGCTGTAGGCAACCTGAGATGCCCTAAAGAGCACTGCCTGTACCAAATCCAGCAGGGAGAGGGTTAATACGGTAGTAAAAACAAATTGAAAAAATGTCAAAACAATTTATTACTGTATAAATTGTAAATTACAGTTTGATAACATATATTGTACATATTGTAAATAAAAAATATGTCTGTCAAGCATGTCTCTATTGTATAAAACAAGTAATAAAAGTGAATTGTGTACACACAAAATATGTACTTTACAGCGAAAGAATAGATTATTTTTACAATGTTTAAAGGCATTCTATTACAGACATTGATGGTTGAGTTGAACTATATGGAAGCTAAAAATACATAGAGTACAGAGTACTAGGATATTTCTTTAGAATATATCACCACTTTTCTACCTCTAAAAATATTCTCACTGCTTAACAGATGGGGAAAGTCTTTGGCAACCCTCCTATAAGGCATTATGGGTAATTCTTGGTTTCATCTAAAGGTTTCTGATCCTGTAAGAAATATAGCTACTGTCACTAAATTCAATTGAATATGAAAATATTGATAAGTAGTGCAACATAACAAATAGTGTAGAATCAAAGAGATCGATTTTCAGGTACAATTTCATTCAAACAATAACTAGCTGCATTGCATTACATTGAAAGAGATATTTTCCCACATAAAAGCTTGAGTAAAACTGTTTTGAGAAGTTAGTACGTCAACTCACCATGCGCATTTATAATGGAGGAATCTTACCGTCACAATATGTAGGAAGCAGGAGTGGGGCTTAATACTTGATTTATTACATTTCTTTAACATGAAAATAATTTGATTGCTACCAAACTTAATATGAAAATACACTGATTGCAGTTTCTATACCGCCAGTTTAGAATATATTTACGTAGACCTATACATAAAAATGAAACAAGCACATGAACACATACAATTTTCAGAGTACTAATGCCTAGGTCACATTTGCCACGGCGGCCGTAGGTTCTACGGCCAATAGCAATTATACAGCTGCCGCAGAATTCCCACGGTCAAATCCTGTAGCAGTCACATATGTTAGGGTAGCCGCACGGCCTATTTTGAATTTGTCTACAATCTGTATGACAGATATGAGAGATAATATAATATAATATAAATTATACGTATGGTTGCCGTAAATCACTACGGCATGGCTACGGTGTGCGCGAACCTAGAAATGAAAGACTGTTATAACTCTGCGATATAATTCCACCACCACCCATACAGCCTGTAAAATATAGGGATACACAGTAGGGCGACCGTGCGGCCACCGTAGATCTTCTACGGCCGCCGTAGGTATGTCACGATTTCATGTGGTTAAGGCTGCCGTAGAGCAAATGTGACTTAGGCATAAGGCTCGACCACTTGACACCATATTCATGCTCACAACAAAATATTCCCTTGGATTCAAAAGAAATAAGATCTATTTGAAAACATCAACTAAAGGTAAATACAAACATAAGTCATAATTAATGTAAACATGTAACAAAAATTAACAACATGGTGACAAGACAGCAGGAATGTGACCTAGTGAGTAGTGAGCGAGCTGCAATCGCGTCATGAAAGTAGTTCCAGCTTATCACGTGTTGGTATTACACAACTTATAAACCCAATACAGATCATATGGAATATAAATAAGGTGTATGTATATGGTATATAAGTAGTAATATAAAGAAATACAGTATACAAAACAATTCGTTGGTTTGGTTACAATCGTAGAATCCAAGGGAAATGACCAGATCAGTTTCTCTACACAAATATGTTTATATCGTAGGAGAATGTTTATGAACAGTAATTATACACAAGTTGATTACAATAAGCCAGCTCGGGGTGTGTGTAGAATACATGCAGTGCAAGTGAGTGAGTAACTATGGAGTTCAATGTCGCTGCGGGAATCTTTCACCACTTTGCGACAATCACGCAGTGCAAAATAAATGGGGAAAATAATGCATTATTAGGGCTACAATACGGTTGTTCATTAATGTGCTTTAGCCTTTAACAAACACACGTGAATTCTGTGCATATTTGAAACTCCGAGCTGGCTTATAGTTTGTAATTGAATACTGTTGTAATGAGAACTCACCGGACCCAATATGGTACATGTAATATTGATGATTCACTCACTATTTGCATACAATGCATACATATGGACCAAATGCATACCACAGTTTGCGACTAATAAATGATACACATTTAGCCTGCATAGCTCAGTTGTTATAACAGGGATGAAAACCTATACAAATCTACTAGCCCTAAAATAATTAAAATAACAAATACCTTAACAATGGCAGAAATCTCTTGGGCTAATTTGTTAATTCAAATTTCCATCCCTACTATAGTATGGCATTCAAAATTACAATGACTGCTTTCGCAAACTATCTATCAGCTATAATTAATTTTTAGTAATTTTATCCACAACCGTCTACCAACTACAGTATACCTATGATGTATTTGTCCTGTTGACATTTAATAATAATAGTAAAACTAATAAATAGCACTTGAAATGTGCAATATCTATGCGCAAATCACTACATTATTATTACCATGATTACCCTGGTCAATGGATCAATATACATTGGCTACGCTTAAAATATTCCAAGTACCAAAAAAAAACACTATTAATGAACACGTACAAAATGACTAATGGCAGACAAATTGAACCCTGTGACGGGCTTGTCAGATACTCCCAATGTATACCAATATGTACCTTCCAATGTGTATTTCCCTGGTACCTCACAATGTGTACCTCCTTAGTACACCACTACATGTACAGTGCTCCCTCGATATAACGCCCTTCAATGCACCGCAGATTCGGATACAACGCGGGTTCCGTGGACCCCCATTTAAAAAAATAAAAATAAAAATAAAATTCTCCAATTATATTCGTTGATATAACGCGGGTGGCATGTCATCAGTGACTCAAATGGCCAACAAAATGTTCAGGACAATATCCTAACAGGTTTTTAATATCTTGGACATTTGTGAAAATAATCAGGCATGGTCTCTAATAAATTCGGACATTTGCGAAAATAATCGGGCATTGTCCGATGACCGACGCCCATCTGAAACACTGGCGCTGTGGTACTGTACGCACATGACATCTGTGTTACAGGGACAATGAAGACCAGTCCAGGAAGGGCGTCGCCCAGCCCCGGACCTACTCCCTGTTTAGCAGCTCTCCCTGGGAGGTATCGCCCCTGGCCGGCAGTGGCGAGGGACACAGTGAGTATCAAAATATTAATAATTTATATGAATAAAGGGAACGTTCTGTCTTTAATGCATCATGAATGGGCAAGCAAACGTTGCCGTTACGCATTATATTTCAGTCCCCTTGCATTGATAGGGGAATATAAATACGACCATATTCAGGTTGTCTATCGGAGGGGTTGCTGTTGAATTCTGTCTACCATACTACAACAGTGGAAAGGTTTTTGGAAGTACAAACATGATTTTATGTATGTCAAGTGAATGTACTTTGCAGTTTAAGCTAAGAACTAGTTCAAAACAACAATAAATATCTGTGATATTATGCCTTTAATTATTTTGTTTGAGTATATATAGTAGTCAAGAGACACTGAAGGGTTATGGTCTATTTCCCTGGACAGTATACATGACATCAGGGTAGGTAAATGTCGATTAACGTCAGTTCTGTGTTCACCAGGCATCGGATCTTCTCCGTTCTCCTCTGCGTCAAGCAGCATCCGGAACTCTCCCGACCCCGAGACCATCCAGACGCCCGGAAAGCATGTAGGCGGCGGGGGAGACATGGCGCACCACGCGATGCCGCAGTATGGAGGAGTGTCGGGACTGCAGGTTAGTGTCGTGTGTCGAGACCGCAGGATAGTGTGTCAGGACTAGAGGGGAAATGTCCGGGAGGACAATGACAGAGGGGACATGTCATAGTTTTGATTAATATAATGTAGTGCCAGAATACGATTCTTTAGCAGAATGTATTTAATGTATTTATAGTATAGCAATATAACCAAAGAATTTATAATACAGTGCTCCCTCGATATAACGCCCTTTGATGCACTGCGGATTCGGATACAACGCGGGGTCCAACGTGGACCCCATTTAAAAATAAATAAACTTCTTTTTTTTTTCTCCAATCATATTCGTTGATATAACGCGGGTATTATAACGCCGATGGCATGTCATGGACCCCAACTTCAGCGTTATATCGAGGGAGCACTGTATATGGAAATAAAAGAATTTGCATGTATTTACTGTTTATGTTTCTCTGTTGGCAGTCTATCTGGTCAATGTCGGGTCAGTCTCCGCTGGAACGACTGCTGGAACAGCAAAAACAACAGCGACAAGGTGACCCTCACTGAAACTACATCAGCAACAACTGAGCTACGTTGAAGCGAGGCTAGGAACCTCAACTGGAATGTCGTCATGTAGGGGTGTGTCCATGACATGTCAGTGTCCGTCGACACTCACCGTAAAGCCAAGACACCCAAAGCATCCATTAAGAAATACGACAGGATGTTCAAAGTCTGGATGGCCATGTTGAAGCCAAGTTCATCGGTGGAGCGCCACTCTGACCACCATTGTTTTATAGAGATGGAATACATTTATGCAAGACTCTTTTTCCTTTATTTTCTCAAACATCTATTTAACTTTGGTGTTATATATCTTGATGAAGCACTAGATGCTGTGTATCCGAGAAGGTGAAGGTCACCAAAATGGTGGACTGCTGTTGTTGTCCAGGGTGTATTAACAGTGAAAGATATTGGCTGAGGTGTTGCTGCTTTATAACAAGCAGGTATATACTGTATTGCAGTCTTTGATGAATACTGTGGAGGTACATACATGTCGACTGCTTGGATTGGTTTGACTGTCCACAAGGGAGTCATTGTGAAGACTGATTATTTGATAAAACGAGGTGTGTACAGAGATTCAGCTTTTGTCTGGATAATAGTCTCATTTTTTCCCATTGAGCTTTATGTTCTGGTGTGTTTGTCTGCCATCCATGTCGTGTTTAAATAACAGCTGTTCTGAAACTATAGTACCCATAAACATAAAGCTTAAATGATTCTTTTGAGTCCACTGGGAACGATTTTGATCCGAAAAATTAAAATAAGCTTTTTTTAACAAACAATATAAATATCAAAGAGACATTCCCATAGTATCTATTAGTATGTATTATTTAGTGTCTGTTTTCTGAACCTATTTTGTGTACAGTGTTCTGACTACGTATATATCAGTAGCTGGGGTCAGTTGCTCAGAAAATTGTAGCGCTACAATAGTTGTAACTGGGCTCCCGCCACAATAAAAAGCGCTAACCCAGATCTATGCATGTTGGGCAATTATGTATTTTTGTAATATTCATCCGTCGCCGTTAATCAGATGTCTGGTGTTATGGTCATTTGGAGTAGTCTCCCTTGTTGATTTCAAGTCCTGCGAGACCTGTACCAGCCTGGAATACTCGTAGAGATGAAGCCCAGGGATGTGTTCAGGCTACACTACATTTTACACTACATTACTTTTCTACAAGTTTAATATTAGGAAAATAGCAGGAAATCGGTTTGCACATGTTTAAAGGCATAATATCACAGATATGTATGGTTGTTTTGGACTAGTACTTAGCTATAAATGCAAAGTACATTCACTTGACATACATAAAATCATGTTTGTACTTCCTAAAAGCTTTCCACCGCTGTGTGTTTGACA
>JAVCKZ010061851.1:0-15295 GCA_034780755.1 Lepetodrilus elevatus
TAGACTTGCTTAACTGATATAGGGGAATATTTTCAATAGGAGTTTTTGGGTGAGAACAAGGTGTGACACAGACTAAGTATTACACGTACATGTTCAAATAATCCATCGACGTCAATGTTATAGTGAATAATCAAACACGTTGATCTCAAACACGTATTACAAATATATCACTTGCTTGTTGTTGAAAACGTGGACGACAACTAGTAATTGTCGTAATTTGTTGTTGTCAATAGTCATTAATGACGCTGTCTTTCTTATTCAGAAAGAAGCATTTCAAGAAACTGATATCGTAACAATGCACTAAGAATGAAGGCATTTTTCATACGCATCTTAATTTCGCTTGAAATGCACATTTCTCACGCAACCGGAAGTCATTAGTGTCTACAAGCAGTACGGTAATCTATAACGGAGATATTACGTGGTTTTCCCCCTAACTAGGATAACACCCAGAGCTAATACATACTAGTATCTCAGGTAATAAACATTTATTGTTATCATTCTCCAGGCTATAAACAAAACAAAAAGACAATGAATGGTTTATGTTTCCCAATAATACTTCACGCTGAGAATAGGTTTACACAAGGGAGGTAAGCAATATATATATTGTTTTTATGTGTTTATCTTGGTAACTCTGGATATTTAGAAACACATATAAATAGTTCTGTATACATCAGAATGTGTCTTTTGTACTGTCCGTGAAATGGAATAAGACAGAAATGTCAGGTTATGATGGATATGTTTGTTTATTCCAGTGCTAATCCTATCTGAAGGTTCTCCTGGCCGTGTGCGGCCACGTCAGAGCTGACGACATACGTACATCACTTATGAAAAGGCCCTTTGGTTGAGATTGCGACAGTACGGGACACAAACAACCAGTAGGCCTACTTCACGCCCCTAGGAAATTGGGTTAACCTATCGCGAGTCTTTTAGCAGTACAACAGTGTTTGTTCATGAAAGTGTGACCATTTCGGAATGATTAACCCTATGCGCGTCACACCGAGGTTCAGTAGCGTCCAGCGTATACCACTATGTTCTATAGACCGACGCTCGGATTGTGAATGGAACTTGTAACAATTCAATAGCTTGAGCAAGTCAATTATTTCATATGAATCAGTTTTCTGAGGAATACTAACCAAACAGCGGTTGTAGTTTGAAGTGTCAACAAACAGAGTAAATATATTAGCGGGAATGATACCCTTACGACAGCAAACAAACATGCACAGCTCAAAGTGCACGGTTCCTCACAACTGGGAAAGGTCACGAACTCTAACGTAGATATTTAATTGCAATCGTCTCTCAGTTCCGTTAGTACGCCGATAAATTAACTAAATATCGCCGGCGATTACCTTCCTGGATCAACTCCGAGGTCACTTTATCAACAATTGTTTTAGAAAAATTGGATGACTAATCAAAGTGGGGCCGACTTGTAAAAGCAATTCTCTCAACATATTAATGTAGGAATTAGCCATGATTGAAATTCTGATGGAACCGGGTTGAATCGATCTTCCATCAGTTAGTCTTGACCCTGACGAGACTGTCCAGAGGGAAATACAAAATTACGAGCCGTCACACATGATAGTAACTGTCGTCTGCTTGACCGCCATTGTTGTCTCCGCTCTGACTCATGCACGTTCATTGGATTACTGCACGTCCATGCTTGGGGGTATTCTGGTCATTTAGGGGGGATAATTAATGAAATTCGCAATTACAACAAAATCGAAAGTTCACCCGGCGTTCATCGAAATAATTTAGTCTTCTACTGTTGCATTTCAGTGTGTCCAGCGTCTTGTATTAGCCTATTTCGCATTCTCGGAAATTCTTTCATTTCCCCAAACGTAATTTGTAAATCACAAATACCGGACCTTGAAAAATCTTCTTCAAAGAAATACGACCCGTAATCCCATTTGTGAAATCGGTGAAGCGATCTAATCTGATGCCTACCTGAATAAGCAATTTCTGTCCTGTTTATATGAATAATACATTCAGTATGTCTTGGGGGTGAAATATACAAACGTCAATATTCAAACATTTCGATTATCTCGAGTATTGATTAATTATTTGTGATTGAACATACAGAGATAGTTGAATGGCTGGTATGTTTTATAATCTGTTATCGTATCCTGAAATATCAAATTTAACTCATAGAGTGCCAAGTTCAGGAAACAATACCATTGACTCTGGTGCACTCTAATACATACAACATGCTTATGGACTTCTAAGGTGTAATAGAAATATAAACATCAGTGCCCCAGATAATGTTTTGCACGATTGAGTAGGCTAAATTACTCCTCAATAACTAATTTAACTGTCTATTATTATATGTAGTGTTGCAGGGTTTTAGTTAGATCATAACCGCATACGTTCAATGAACAGCAATTCATTCACATAACACATATCATCATGGCGCTATCTTAATAACTAACAACAACACAGATATTGAACGACCGTTATGTGCAACCTTGCTGTATGAGCACTCATTACTTATCATATGTACAGAGGCTACGCCAATGCTGTGGAAAGGCGATGATTTTCTCGATAACTGTGTCACTATTTTCCCGCCGTTATATTCCCAACGCCCTGGGGACAAACTGATGCATCAATCGTGTTCGTGCTACTTAGATTAACGACAGGGAATGTTGTGGAGAACTATAAACGCCTCGCATCTCGACTCGATCACACATTGCCCCAAACAGTCGTGGCTTCTAGCTGAGACAACAGAACATTAATATTCAAGTTATTCAATGTATTCTAGATACAACTAGCTAACATAAAACAAAACCAGGCTGTATAACCTTCTGGGGATGTGGTGGCCATATGTTTACTAGTTAGTATTTGTATGCTTTACGCTCCAGTTAGCAATATGTAATCTATTTCAAAACGTGCGTCGCAAGTTCAATATAATCATCAAGGACATCCTTTGAAGACGGGAATAATTATCCATGGAACGATAATGAAAGGATAGAGTTGCTAAATACGGAATGTCTAATGCTTTTCTCATCAGTGTGCCAGGGACCTGTTCTGTTCGTGGTTCCTATAGTTTCGACATGTTCTCAGAGCTCTGCCAAAATCGTCCCCCGTGTTTGGGATGACTAGCCGTGTCCAAAGTCTCGACTTGAAACAGTTTCCAGGTGTGAATTACCCCGTATTAAGGTGGCCCGGAATGCTTGTCTCTTTCCCCCGACGTGATAATCCCCAAGACTTGCAATGCAATTTCCACTTAACAATGGACAAAATGGAAAGCTGTTTACTATGGACTAGTTTTCAACATGGCGGACGTCGGAGGTGACGACTGCGCAAACAGTACCGACGTGATGCGCGGATGCTGACATGACTTATCGTCTTCTAGAGAAACTCTCGTCTGGACTAGCACGTGCCGAGACGTTATCGTCGCAGACCGAGACTTGGAAGAACGAAAATGACCAATGTCCGAATCAGATATCGGAATGAAGTCGGAATGCAGAGTCGCACATTCCAGCGTCAATTGAGTCGACCTATATTTATCGACGTTCCCTTACCACTTAAAGGGCAAGCACTTCATACAAAGCTATATCGAACGCTTACCATGATCTGTTATCTCATGGCAATACGTATTGCCGATACAACGACAATAGCCTTGTGTCGGTCCACAAACGATGTCATTAGATGTCTGTTGACACGTACTTCATACATCGATCTTCGCATCTTATAACAAACGCCGGGGACACGTCGTTTATTTTTTGGAAACACTTCGATTCAGGAAAGTCTGTCACGAATCTTTGAATAAGTCTCCGACCTAATAACGTATACAGTAATTCGTAGTATTCTAGTCAACGTCAACACAGACGTTTACTTACTAAATACAGAATAAATAAACAAGAAATAATGTCTGTTTTAACGACATGCAATGTTTCGTCGGCCCATTGCTGACATCTTCAGACAGTTCTAATTTATACTAACACGCCGACGTGCTGAAATACTCATACCGGTGACCTTGACGTACTGTGTATAATACAAATGATGTCTCGCTTAAAATCGACTTAGATATTTGCGGTCGTGAGACTATATGTTAAATTGATTCGACCTTAGAACTAAACATAGAGCAGCCGTCTACCTATGGTCAAAACAATTAGATCGGGCTAGATAACGGATGTTCTGTTGTTGACATTTCTATTTTGCCCGAGGTTAATAAGCTTAACACCGCAAATGGACTCCTGTACTACTAAAGGAAATATCAGATGAATCTTCATGTCTAAAGTACTTTTATACGAGCTTCGGCTCGATCATATACTTTAACGATCTGAATATTTGTTATGTATTTTCCTTCGTACTGCATGATGGTAACTGAGAATATGTTAGATGCGGGTTAACTCTTAAGAAGAGGACCTGCTTAAGTGAAATGCATCTGTTTTATACGTGCATCCACGGATTGTCTTCGAATTATGCTCAAGTGGTTAATACTAATACCATAACATGCCTGGTAGAAAATCGCTGCAATATTTGAACATTTAAAATCCACACTCTTCAGGGTACCATGACCTTCTGACTAAAGTCCAATACGAGATGACCTGATCATGGCTTGTGACATTGTAGCTTTGATAGCTTTCAAAGAGACTTAGTAATCAAGGCGAATTTCAAGTCAATTTTCAACAATTATTTTCATAAAATATACTACATTTCTTATTCACAACGTCATCCCTGATTAGTTGATCACGCGATGCATATCCATTGAAACCGAAGGGGTCAATTATGAAACACGTCCGTCCGTACATTTACTAAAACCGATCATCTCCCATCATAAGGAGGCAATGGAATGCACGTTCATTACAAGCGCGTGCAGCTCCAGGAAGACCTCGACGTAACGTACGAAACGTCCTTGAGGTAACGTACATTACATTCTCTTGTATCTCATGGTACAGAGATACGATGACCTAAGTATGATATAGGGTCGTACATTGCTGCTATACAAACAGTATTAGATAAGAGCAGGTATATGCTGGCTAGTATATGCACAGTTGCGTAATTATGTCCTATCGCTGTGGATCAATCAGATATGTGGCCCACCGAGAATGGCACATAGGACAGGGACATATTTACATATCAGGACAAACCACGGGGATCAAATCCTTCTTCAAAGAGAACGTAAATGTTGACAAAGTCCCCGAAACACGCAAGAAACTGGGGCAACGTTACTCATGCGATAATTAAGTATCCCCTAAGGAGAGAAACATGTTAACGATGGCCCTGTACATATCAATACAATTGAATGATCGAAATTTAAATACAATTCAGCATAAATGCATCATAAATATACATGATTAAATGTCCATATCAAAGGCGCGCTGTTTGTAAGATCACGTCCAATGAATCTTGTCGTATACTGTTTATGAATGAAATGATAGCTTGTACGTTGGACATAAACTGTAGTATACGATACTGGTAGTTTAAAAGGCAATAGGGATGTGGAAAATAGTTAATTAAATAGGTGAAAATAATAATATTGTCCCCATTTTAATGGGGAGTAATTGAACAAGCCCGATATAGATAGCCAATATTCTGCAATGTTATCTAAGAGCAACATGAACCTAGAATAGACATGAATTCTCCTGTGTCTTCCGTGTCACGCATTGACTGCTTGGAAATTCAAGTCATGATATCTATAATATAAATACCAGTATTACTATTACGTATTTTTATAAGTGGTGGGGAGGCATGCTTATTCTGTGATCAATTTCTCATGGTTCATATTGGGTTAATGGCGACCATGTCTACATATCATTAATGTTATTAGACACGATTTAGATGTATATGTATCTAGTTTAGTTTAAACATATTGTATTCATAATAGAAAGGGATTGGGTTATGCCAACTTAGGGGAAAGAAAACCGCTCCTGAAAATATATCTGAAGATATATCTACGTTGAACAGACCTGTAGGTTCTGTAGAAGTTGGCCTATAGTACAAATAGTATTTTCAAAGGGACCGACATCCGTCAAAGAGACAACGTCAAAATAGAAAAACCTGTTACACAGAGCAATTAACCAATTTCAAACAGCCAAGAGGACATCTGGTGACTTTTCCCTCATCCTCCCAGTTCTGGATGTCACTACAGTTACATAGCCATAGGCTGGACCAGCTCATGGGCAATCTTCACTGTTCCCTGGTTCTATAATTAGGGTTCGAAGGCGATCACGTTTGATAGACACATTATCATCCGCATCTGTTGCACGAGGTATTGAATACCTTGACCACGATGAGCAAGGATAAAAACAAGCGTTGGTGTGATGACCCTGGGTTGAAAGAACAATGATACACCTGTGATTAAAAAGATCAAACGGGACGATAAAATTGCTATACCCCCATTATTAGTAGTGAAATTATCATGTCAGCCGTGAAATAGTGATGTAATGACTATTCCATGGCATATGACATTACAAACCTAGTGAACCGAATAGGAATTTCTGTTAATGCAGTTATACATTAAAAGAAAATATTTTCCGGCTGGTTTCAAAGAGAAGACAACTGGTACATCTTGGCAAATTATTACCTAGTTATAGAAGAATTTTAACTTTTTGCAAACAATGAATTGTAAATGACATCATTTGGAATTGCAGGAACCTATTCTTGTATGTCCTATTGGTTCAAAGAACGCCTACATTTCCATATTCACTCCAAGTGAGCAGGCACACGGTTCACACACAGTTTGGTCACCTAGTGCAAGGTTCCATCCAATTTGATTTCTTAAAATATCTTCAGTAGTTCTTAAATCAGGTATGGTATAGATTACTAGCCGAGGTCTTCAGATGTCCAGTGTTAAACACTGTGCCGGAGATAAAGCCTATTTCACGGCTCACAGGATGTAAATGGTCGTCTTGAGCACGGTCAAATCAGGCATATATTAGAAGTTCAGACGACTGGACAATGTCCTAGCAGAGCAAGTGTTGCTGAGATTACACAGATACGGCTTATAAACGTCCGGGGAAACAAGATGGCGGATGGTATTTCTTGGTCTTCGCGTTCACTGTGTGTACATTTAAACTGACAACTGTGGTGTCCAATATTGACCACATAGTGTTAGAGGTAATGATCATTTAGGACAATGATGGCCATGAACTTCTGAAGAATTCACTTTGCTAATTAAGACGTCCTAGTTTTATAACAATGCGGATGGACACAATGCAGTCCTTTGAATCTACTTCTGCAAACAGGTTCTGTTGATAGAAATACAAATATGACAAAGCACTTCACACGCGTATTGATCTTGAAAACTCTACAGGAAACCTACCGTTCACAGACGTCATGCAGCTTTGTACGTCTTTTCACGCCACGGTTTCGCATTCGCTTGGGATGTCGGTCAAGTTAGTTCAAACGATTACTAATGACGATAACCAGACATTGGCGGACAGAATCTGTTTAAACGAAATACCTTTCGGTGGAGTTTCTTTTAACTACTCTCACACTTTTCAAAGGATATCAAGGCCAAAGAACTCAATGTCACCCCTATTGCGAACTAGAATATGTAAATTAATTACCCGTGGATAAAAGAGTCTTTTGTTGCTTCTCTAAGTTAAGCATGTCTTGTTTCCGCCTCGAGAACAGAGTCCAGATCATAGATCACGGAGCTCGTTTAATTCACCTTCGACTGCCCTTCTTGTGGGTTTTGATTCGAAAAATGCATCAATACCAGTTCATCGTATAGAAAGGACTTGAAAGGCGGTGTCATTTACGATCGGAAACACGATACCTAGTTAGTATACAGCTAATATTGGCAATGGATGTATTATCGAATTCATAATAACATACTTGCTCTAGTTTAATGTATTTCTATTGGGCATTTCAGAAACGCACGTGTTCTATGTTAAACACGTTCTGAAGAGCTATCTGTAAACCGTGTTGAAGATACATGGTACAACAATATCCTATATGAAGAAGTTAATTGAATAAATCTGGTAAAAGTCATGCTTTGTCCACATATAAGCACTCGACCCAATCGTTGATATACGAAGTTCAGGCTCTATGCCTTGGTGTGCATGAACGTGATATTATTAAGTCTCTGGGCATGTTCGTGTCAGAAGGAAGACACTATGACTCACTGCCTTACTAAATGAACACTGCATTATCAGTTAGTCGAGGACATACAAATACCTTGAAGTCGAGCACAAACACTGACGAATGTTCTATTCGTAGTGGGTATCTGATACCACAAGATAAACGGTCTGAGATACGTTGGAGAATTGTCTGAAAGACGTATCACACTTCGATCGTGTACTGACAGAGGGGTCCATCTGATATAGGTGTACATATTGAAGAGGTTTGTAAATAGAGAACAGGTTCATTATATACCATACGCGAATATCATTCAATACGTATTCCAGGGTATACGTAAACACACCCAAAATGCGATAGCCATAGTGTGTAAAAACATGCTCTATGTCCAGCCTGGTCGACCTCTGCCTCGGGAAGACCATCCCAACTATCTGACCACTCATTGTATGTCCATGTCTATTGTCATCAAGCACACCGTCCACCCACAACTGTCCCGACTGCCACCTAGGGTAGAAGTAGGCTGCCGTCATTATGTATCCAATCCACCCGTCAGCTTAGGACATTAACTCAATGGAGGTACCCCGCTCACAAGGCTAAAACTTGACGCATCGTTAATTTTCAATCATGAACATTCCTAAGAAAAGAGTCAGGTGTGTTTTTTGGCGTCTGTTTCTTTTTTCTCTCAACGGGGATGTAGGCCTACTTCCCACTTCTCCCCACCCCCACTGTGACCTTGAATACAACGACTCGCCCTGAAAGTACCAGACAGATGGACAAAGGCCATACGTTGGGATTCGAACACCAAGGATTCGACTCCATCATTCAAGCATCAGCTGTGCTCCTAAAGGATGAGGATTATCGGATAATCCTGCACACTAGCATTACCTGCTCTTGTGTGGAAGTGCCACGGACAATGAAAACAACTGCAATAGTTAAAACACAGTTTGATGATCATCCATCCCGACGGTCAGCTGTTGCAATAGATTAGGATTATAATTGCCAAGTATTGACATTCGTTTTGTAGAAATGAGGTGAACAAAAAATAATCAAATAGAATTTGACGTTTCTAATTGCTTTCCAGTACTGTCCATTGCCCATTTATCTTCTGCAAGTAATGAGATTTGCTAAAACAAATAAATATTCTGTCTGTCAGAGTTGTCAGAGGAGAATACCTCAACCCCAGTCTGGACTCGGTGAAACAAGAGATACGAGATTGAAAAGTAACTTGTTTTACAGACAGGCCACCTAGAGGTTGGGTACAAGCAAACACTAAAATATATTCTCAACTACATGTATATCATGTATAGTGCATCCATAGTTTGGTAGAGAGTAGATGTCGAACTAGTCAATCAAAACGTCTTGAAATAGTGTACGATAGTGTAGATGACAACATTTCATAGAATACTTTGATGATATCTTAGTGTCCGATTAATATATCATGTCGTGGCTAACTCTTGGTTAGTGTGGACTATTAAAAGGGTTCTACGGGGACATGGTCAACTGGCATCGTTACCTAGGAAATAATCCGTATTTTCGTATCAATGTGGCCGGATCACATAAATATGTCGCGTATGTACGCTTCACAGACGTATATTCAATGACGTTCTATTACCTCTGTGGCCAATTGGTTAATCTGTCAATCAACGCCATGACGTGCTTGACCAAACTGACACTGACACATTCCCCGACGACAACATCTGCATGACGTGCTGACTGGAGCGTCAGATGACAGGTGAAGCAGACGACACTTTAATAGTAAGCAGCTATCGCCCATTGAGGGTGTATTTCACTGGAATCTGACCCTCTGACATCAGAATTCCATCCAATCAAGTGTTACTGTGGAAATGAAAGGCAACTGTGACTTGACACCGACTTCTCGGTAGGGGAATGCTACCTAAGAACTCCGGGATTCGAACCCGTCTTGGCTGCACAGACATGTTCGCGGGTTGTAACTCCATCTGAGGGGTTTGTCACGCATGTAACTATTTTTATTTTGAATTAACGAACGTATCTTTTATTGGGGACGATCGCCAACGTAAACAATGAGCTCATCCCGGCTGATCCATATAGTAACCGAGCCATGAAAATGGAAGGATCGGTTACCACGGCCAGTCTAGATTTGTGAGACTGATAGCATGGTCTGACGTGACAGTTTCTGTCTTCCATGGCCCTTGTCAGGTTTCAATATGACCAGGCAGATTAAAATAATCGTTGAATTTTCTGCCAGTTGCACTTCTGATTTATTCAGCAGCGTTTATCATAATTTTACAAATCGTTTCTTTTTTCGTTTTAATTTCTTTGAGAGAATTACGATTTTCAACACGCATTATATCATGCACCAATATCATTCTTCCACCAAGTGTGGTCTATTGTCGAAACGTTCTTACGAACTGCTTAGCCTAAGAACAGTTCGTAGCAATACTATACGAATCGCTAAGAACTGTTCTTAGTTTAAGACGTTCGTAAAAACGTTTCGAGAATATGCCCCCAGGTGGTTTTTTTTAATATAATGTCGCTAAGTATCGAAATAGAAATTATTCTGAAACCACTGTCTTTTTTCCACAATAACTGTTTACATTCAAACAAATCAATACATTTCGAAGATTCATTGTGACAGGAAATATAGTTACACCTTATCATTACCAACTAATCAAATTCATACATGTTAATACAATCTGCCGGTACTATTTACACGACGACGAAACAATGTTTTCTACATGACCTAGCAGGGTCAAAAAGGTATAGGACACAATAGGCAATATCACAAATGAAAATATTGTGCATGCTATTACACTGAATGGACGCAAATAGCACTTATCGTCCACCTGAAGGGACCTGGGAGGGAATGCTTCTATTATTCCCTCTCTGTTCGAGGCATGTGGCAGGGGGACATGTTGAGGTCGTCATTGTTTACGGGTGTGGCGGAAATACTTAGACCGTGGCGAGGTCCACTCCAAAATGCAGTTAACTATAGTAAATCCTTTAGATTTCACAGCTTACAGTTTCTGCCACTTTCGACAGCCCTAGTTGGTACATTTCCCGGTTGTTTGTGTTCTCACTTGCGTCCTCGTGTACCCTCGAGCACTTCCGTAGTATTTTCGACTGAGAAAAATAACTCACTTTATTTATCAATACCTTTGCATTCTTATCACGTTATTCATACATTTCATGCCGACACCTCACTAAAATAAGCTGTATTATTCCCGATGAAATAAATCTCATGAACTAAAAGAGAACTTTGTCAAGCAAATCAAACCATACAATCTTCTCGTTTAAAAAGGACATTCCGAAAACTAACTTTGTCCAATGTGTGTCATACATTTGTTAGTATTAGGATATATAGTAGTAATCCTATTTACAAGTCTATATATTTACCTTTTCATTATAGTGATTATTTTTCGTAAACTACTGGCAGGACTAACTGTAATGTTTGTAGATAATACTGAAGTAACGTTGAAGCATATCGTTCAACCGGGGAGTTACCCGAGTGACATACAGGTACCGCCTATTTCGAAATTTGCGCAAGGACTAAAACAGGTGTTACAGTAAACAAACTGTTTGATACATTACATGTAGCTAATCTGGCTACCCTAGATTTTTACGAACCACCTTCGGGTAAAACGTTACTCATGCGAGTAAACTGCTGTTTAATATCGCTGCAGGATCGTTCACACTACAGGTTGATGTTACCAATACGGTTTCGTTTAGTTTCGTCATATATTTATAACATACACGATTTGCTGGACTCTTGTTCGTTTTCTAATATTTGCTAGTAAGTTAAGTTAGTTTTGAAAGCAGTACCATCTATTATATTCATTCATACTCATGACCATTCAATTTCGAAAATTATATCCTGTTAAAGTGTATTTCACTTGACAGACAAGTACTCTCTTTCAAATTGATAATGAAAATGCCCATGAAGTCGAAGCCACGGGTGCCACCTCTGTAGGTATATAAACGTGCTGTTATCAGATATAAGGGGCAAAGTGACACTGATTATATGTGGGTGGTATATTGACAAAAGACGCCTATACGTGTAGTATGTATATGGTCATTGTAAGGATGTATAGCAAACCGTGCGAGACCATGTCTTCTTCGTAGCAGAGCAATCTGGAAACAAAACATCGAAAGCAGGTATGAAGGGATTCCGCTGACTGTAACAATATGGAACTGATCGTGTCCAATAGAATGCGGATGTTGATCAGCGTCAGGAGGAGGAGGAGAAATATTGTTGTTATTTGAGTCAGCGCCGAAGAAGGCATGCCAAGCCGGACAAGTCATATAGTTGGTATTTACTCAGGACACTCGTCCTTTAAGACTGTCAGGTGTCTCGGGGACAACCGCTCAGCGCGAGGGTCGGCTTTCACCTGCATTATCTACCTCAACATATCATGTTGTGTTTATTTGTACTGACTGCTACAAGGGACCCCCTGCTGGCGTGGTATTTCAAGCTATAATGCATGTGATCAAACCCCAGGCCTCTGTGGACACCGGGGGACAATTAGAAGGTATACAGAAGGAATCTTCCCGGATAGGGGGTCGGGATTTAGTCAGGGTCAGTTCTATTGCGACAAGTCCCTTTATATCTACACTATTGTTGACGACAATGCCGACTAAGATGGCGTTTATTCACCTGACCAGCCATCGTATTGTGCCTGGAAGATTAAGCTGGAATTCCGTGTGAGAGTTCTCCAATATCAAACTAACAACTTAATCATGACATCCACCTATACAGGGTGGACAGTGATGTCCGAAAACCCTACACTTTCAATAATACAAACAGTCTAGACCTGACATCTAAATAAACATTTTCCTTGAACCAATTCTTGAACCAATTTCGTGAAGACATATGTAATTCTTAAATTGTAACTCGATCGAAAATGATGAAAAATTAACATATTTAAAATAATTATATACCACAATTTGAGCGAGGACATTACTTTTCATATTGGTGTGAGGAAAATGATTTATAAGCTGTGACGGTGGGGATACAATTTGCTAACTCAGGATAGAGACAGGTTGGTATCACGACATCAATCTCACGTTGATGTATGTACAAGACACTGTATTAAATACATAACATTGTGCGCATCCAAGCACATGGATGTATATCTTCTTAACACATAGAACACACACAATAACATTGAAACACTATATGGTGCAATAATGTCAAAATAGGCGTCAAACATAAAGTCATGGGCCAGAACGTAAGTAAAGGTCAACTCCTTAACTATGTGATGTGTTTCAAGCTGCTCTGTTCATGTGCATGTCTAGCTTAACCCTCTCCACGTTGAAGGCAACTGGGGATGTCCTAAAGGGCTGTACCTGTGTATAATCCAGCAGGGAGAGAGTTAACGTGTAACTATTGATGCCACAGGGCTCTGTATCTATTACAATTTCACGGGTGTGTCATCCAACAAAATATCGCAGCTTTCTCACGGTACTAGCCATGAACTAGGTATCTTTGCGTATCTACCAACTTGAAGATAGCACTTGAATACCACTGCTCATTTTCCAAGCTTGACATTTTGTCATGAGAAAAAAATGGTTACGTCTCGAACTTCGCGTAGATCTACGTGCGTTGGCCTGTCTGTGTGTGGTTACGGGTAGGAGAGACGAACTATTCGAAATCAGTCTACCGTCCCTTCGGGTTTTGTAAGATTACTATCGCCTGTTAACATGAAGTTATACTATCCTCTCTGGTGTGTTCTGCCATTCACAACTGCTTGTTCTGTGATTGCCGTTCTGGACACACATGTCACATGGAAGTACGGGTAATCGTAAAACCAGGGCCAGGCAATTACTCTTTGAAAGCAAATTTGTATGGAGACTGTTTCATTCAGATGTAATATTAGAGGGCAATATGTGAACGGTTATTGTACGTCTGTGACTATTCATTTCTATACACTGGTCACGCAGGATGAGCATTCAATAAACCTACTGGCTGTAGTGGAGAGGTCATTCAGAAGAGTCGTCATTACTGAAGTCGTGCATCCGTTAAGTACATCTTACCGGATATAAATCTAATTCAATGAACAGCCGAAAATCATGTCGGACAGTATAGTGTTTTCATCAGTTCCTACAGAGCCTGCGATTCATGAATAGGGCGTACTGAAGTCGGGGTGTACCGGAGTACGGGCGCATCGTAGTCAGAGCACACCGGAGTACGGGCGCATCGTAGTCAGAGCACACCGGAGTACGGGCGCATCGTAGTCAGAGCACACCGTAGTTAGGGCGTACGGCATGGTCATACAGCAGGAAATTACTTAAATCTAGATTTTCGCTAGAACTACTACGACCCTTTTCATGTTTTGTGAAACGAAGCCCAGAGTACTCATATGCTAGATGGCATAACTTTACGGTAACCGTAACTCAACCCGTAGCAATGGTGCAGTCTATGGTTGGAGTAAAGGCTACATTATAATAACATGACATGTTACACTATTTCTCAATATACATAAATTCCTCAACAAATTAAACTCTTGCATTTCTGAAAGGTTTCACCAAATCACGTGAGAGTCTCTTGTATACTCCGTGTCCTATGACACGTGTGGTGTCAATGATAACGCTGAGATGACCATGTGTATGGACAATTATTATTTACAACGGTGTATGCCGGGCACGGTCAAGTACGTACTGAAGGTATAAACAGCTGTATTAAGGAGGTATAAACAGCTGCATTAAAGGTGAGATCTTAGAGATATGAACTGGACTGGTCAGAAATTATCTCCAAGGATTGACATTTCCAGACGTTATCAGCAGTTTTACTGTCAACAACACACCCTTTCCCCTCTGAACTGTCCTTCCCTGATTGCAATAACCCTTGCTTTACAACTCAGGTACAACAGGAAACGGCAATTATCGGGTTAATCTCGGCAGGAAACATTGGAAAGGCATCAAAAGGATTGATCGAAAATAGTGTTTCGAATTAATAACAGTCTGTTGGTACATAAGGAAATGTTGACAAGTATGCTTGAAGATAGTCGTAGGTTTCCAACAGTTGCATATGGTTGAACGAATCCAGCTGCAACTATAAAAGTTAATACATGTATTTGGTTCTCAATATTTAACTACCACTACTACTACTACTACTACTACTGCTGCTAATACTACTACTAATAATAATAATAGTAAGAAGATTTGATTGAATTAATGTTTAACGTCGCGGCGGGAATATCTCACCCATAGGCGACGACAATAGGAAGAAGAAGAAGAAGAAGAACAAGACGAAGAACAAGAAGAAGGATAACAAGAAGAAGAATAAGAATAAGTA
>JAVCKZ010061862.1:0-15295 GCA_034780755.1 Lepetodrilus elevatus
TATTTGTCTACCAAACAGCGGTGGAAAGGTTTTTGGAAGTACAAACATGATTTTATGTATGTCAAGTGAATGTATTTAGCAGTTGTAGCTAAGAACTAGTCCCAAACGACCACAAATATCTGTGATATTATGCCTTTAAGACCAAAAAAAAAGAGAGTGATATTACATCATCATTACATGTACAAACTACAATGATTAAATAAGTTTTCACCAACATGATATTTTAGTGACAAATATGCTTGGTTCCCTGGTTTGTTCATATTTACAGTCTGTCATTGTAGGTACCATCGCCCTGCTGGATTAGGCACAGACACAGCTCTTTAGGGCATTTCCGTTTTGCCTTCAGCAGGGAGAGGGTTAAACATGTTAAAAGCAAACAATCATGCTTTGTTGAGATATTTCATGGTCAACATATTTTACCCGACAGTGCATTTGATTTGTCTACACAAGTATATAGTGGGAAACAAGCTACATTTTCTGAATGTCCAACTGGTTTCCAATATTTTCATAATTATTTTTTGTTATCGAGAGATAAAAAATATAATAAAATGAAATAAAATATGAAAATATTTAAAAGCACTGTGAGTCTGTGTAGGTTCAAACCTGAGGCAGTAAAGCACAGTGGGGAGTCAGTGAGTGTTCAAATTGGGATGCTTGTATTATTTTCTGCAATTTCCAGACAAAATTGTACTAGTACATGTATTTGAATATTTTAAAAATAACTTTCAAACCAATTACATGGGCCTAATTGCAAGTCCAGGCAATTGCAAGTCCAGTCAAGAAATCTGGGTTCTACTTCGGGTATTGAAATAACATGTTAACAACATAATAACTACCGTAGATTTTTAATTTAACAATTTAAAATATTTGACAATTTAAAAGATTGCTGAGAAGCAAATTGCACGAGGGTGAACACTAGAACACTAGACCAATGATGATAACTGCATTGCCACTCTATTATGGCATCAAAAAGGTAACTTTCGCGAACATTGATGACGGGCCCCCCGGGGCAGGATTTGAACCTGGAATCTTTACCTCGGAAGTACAACGTTCTACCACTGCGCTATCACCCGCCAATAGCTACTACAAGTGCTAGTCCGAAAAGACTGGTAACGTTAACACTCTGGTAACGTTAACACTCCAGTAGCAGGGTTAGAAGTTCCCACTTGCCCGGCGGCCCGATTCATTTCTCGTAATGTTAAAGGTATTGTACAGGCAAGTATAAATTTCATGTTTTGTTACTTATATCATTATTAGGGCGAGTACGTTTTAAAGTTAACTTCCAACCATGTAGTAGTTCTGAGATAATTTTACTAATCTGGTGCTAATTTCTTTCGTTGCCATCACACCACACCTACAGCAATAAAGATCTCGCTGTCCATGAAAAAAAAAGCCAGAATGGAGTGGGAACTCCTAGAACCTACTAGTACTAAGAACACAACTTGGGAACTTTTATTGATGTGACTGGTCTCCGCAGACTGCGTTTCCGCCAAGTGGACTTTGAACATGTTCAAAACCCAGATTGACGTCTAAACAGAATGTAGTAAGGACCTACTAGTACTATGTTACTAGGCTACTAACCAGTGCCCATAGTGCCATTGATGTAGCATAGACGTAGTGGACATGTCGTGTTGACGGTTAGAATGTAACAACAACTCAGTGAAAACTCCATCCATGTCTAATAAATAGTTGTCCCTACGTCCTCTTTAACTTTTAAGATGGCATATGTTCATCCTACATTACAGAACTGAGAAGTCTTCGTGAAGTGAAATATTAAAATACAAAAGTTATATTTGTCATTTTGAGTTTTCAAACTCACAAATTGAGATACCATAGTCACACATGTAACCACTAATCAATAAAGTTAGAAATAATGCACACCTGGACTGAGAAATGAAAGTGAAAGTTGAATTTGTGCGTATGTAATGTCCCGTTTCAAATTCATTATTGAAAAATACCATAGATAAAAATTGGTGCTCTTTTCTCGTCAACTTTTTTATTATTTGTGACCTATCAGTATCAATACCGGTATATAAATATTGATTTAAAGAAGTAGACTGATAAAGTAGTATGCATGCGAATAGTCAATAAAACAAACAGGGAAAATCGATCAACGATTGGCCTTGATAATAATATTGATCCCCATTTCATAGTGCACAGCACTAATGAGCCTCGTTGATCATGTTAATTATCACAATGATTACAGCAATTGACAGCAATGTTGTTGACAGCTATCCAAGAAACTCAAGCCATATCTACCATTGTATCACTTTACCATTCTTCCACAATGTAAAACTGGAGGAGCTACTAAATTACTACTAACTAGTTGTGACCAGACAATCAGATCCAAACTTGCCTTCTTATCTCTGGGAGATCCACGCAACACATGCATTTCAAAACACTTCTAAATTATAATATATATCGTGTGGACTTTATGCAGGGCTCCAGGGTTACGGGTCAAGTAACCTCTGTCCCCGTCGCACCAGCCATATTTTCGGGTCAACTCGCACCAATTTCGGTTTGACTCGTGCTAATCTAGGGTCAACTCGCGCCAAATGATTTACGCAATAACGCAATAATATTAACGCAATAACTGCACAAAAGTTAGTAGGGAGTACTTCCTTACTGCTTCAGAAGATGATCCTTGTCTCTCATGATCCTATTGTATGCTGATGCTATTGTTCTAAGAACATTATTTCCGCTAGTAAATATATAATACTGACTGGTACAATGCTCATCCGTGTTTTCACAACAAGAGTCTGTTATATGCAAGGTCTACTGTATATCATTACTTTCAAAGTGCATGTACACTTATGTGTGGCAATGTGCTTATCCAAAGATGCGCTAATAATATCTTGAGCTATTATTATTATATTTTGCAGGCAAGCATGCTTTAGATGTAGTTATGTAATAAAAAGTTATAACAACTAGCAGTGTGATAACGACAGGATAATAAGTTGGAAGAAAAAGTATCTAACTTTAGATATGTTAGACAAAACTTTCTAAATGCTATAGACTAGTGGATTGTTGTGATGTATCAATATTACACACTTTATCAACAAGGGCACTCTTCAGCTAACAATTCATATTTGCAAAACACAATGATATCCTCATCCTAACAAGCATATCCTAACAAGATAATCAGAATATTCTATCTTAATTATTTAGCAATTAATAAGATTCTACTTTATTGCATTATAGCTATGGCCATGCTGTGGCAGGGCCTTCTCGATCTAACTTTTAAAGCAGGGCAAACTCACCCAAGCAGAAAGAACTACCAAAAATATGTCAAGGACTGATACTTCAAACGTCTCGATGACAAGATGACGCTGACCTGTGGAAACGAAGAGATACTCATTTAAAACGTTGTCATGACGAGCAAGTAATGACATTAACCAAAGTGGCGAATTTATCGAAAAGTTATATGACAGCTATGGCATCTTCCGAGATAGAAAACGACTCGAATACCTTCGGAAACATGTCAAAGTACGAAGCCATTTTCTCTAGGAATCTATAACAACTTTACACATGAGATTCCTACAATGTTTTCATCACTCTTACCAAAACAATACCACGAGATGAGTAAATATATCCCTGCGGTGTCTATTTTTAGTGTCCAGTAAAATGTTGCTCAGTGAAAAATCTACAACTTGTGCTATTTTAGGGAATGGAAATTACGATGGTATTTATAGCTATTTCCAATATGGCGATCCATGCGCATGGCTAATGGTGTCAAATTTCCCGTCAAATATGTTATTCGATTTGAAATATATTTGTGAAGTGTAGAATTCGATGTTAATCATGTAGTTAATTTAAAATTGTTTTGTATTAATGGAGACCAGGACAGACTTATAACTATAACATTTTATTAATCATGCACTCTGTTTTATTGCGCATTGTCATGACGACCAGTTCGATAAGTTGTGTGTCATATCCGGTTTCTCTGAAACTCAAGTTTAGCCTTTTGTGGCGATTTATAAGCTCAACAAATGGGCTAACATATTAAGTTGAGCTACAGAATATGAGATACGCATAAGTTCTCTTAAATCATACAATGCAAATCAGTCAACTAGGGAAATTGAGAGAATCCATTAAGTAGTGACGTCATACGAGCGCGCACCTTGCAGGCAATACTAAGGGAGATAATAATACTGGGACTACTTTCATGTATAATTTATTAAGTAGATGTGTGAATACTTATTTATCATTTAATGATAGATCTATATCCAAAAGTTATACGTAGATGACATCACAACATACAGGATTTTATAACAATAAATTTAGCACTGTATGATAACATAAATTGACAAGAATAACACATTTACATTTTAAAATAGTAAATACAGTAGAAATTAGTATTTCTTCTATATTTGCATTGCTCTCAATATAAATAGGATATGGACTAGAATGTATTTCTTTAGTTACTACCTTGATGATATGTGCACGTGATATATCATATATCAATTTAGATCTTTATTCTAAAACATTTCTAGATGGAAACTATATAGGGCCAAGCTATACTAGGGCTATATCATGATGCATCAAAGACAAGATAATTAGCGGAAAGTTCCCTTTATTCATATAAAATAAGATTATGTTGATAACTATCGAGTGCTGGGGAACAAGTACATCAGTAAATAACAACTTTTGGGTGGATAAATCAAGCATAATTAGTCTCAGATTTGTCCATTTTACAGGTCTATCAACTGTGATATTATCAATTATGTCTTTAACCCTCTCCCTGCTGAATTAGATGTCAAGACTGCTCTTAAAGGCATCTCTGGTTGCCTTCAGCAGGGAAAGAGTTAAACCAGATAAAGCACTAGATTGTTCTCGATGTGCAATAATTCCATTATTATATAGAGTTCCATAATAATGCTGTTAATAAACATATAATTTACGATCATTTCACCATAGGCCTACATAGTGAAAGTTATAGTTGTCCCAGTAGGCTATATCTCCTGCTTTTCTATATGTATAATAGGCATATTATGTTAGCCTACTTCTTTACTTATAATGTTTCCATTTCCTTGCAGAAACACGTTCAGTTACTTCTGTTGTATTTTTACAATAGGCTACAGTAGCCTACATGATACAATCTGTAAATTATGTAATCCTTCCCATTTGCACTCAAAATCCCTTCTTCCGTTACTGCACTTATTTTCATCTGATATTTCGCCCATGGCATGAGCCAAAATAATTAGGCAAGTCATGATATTACTATGTGAAGACAAATGTGCTTATTATTTACTAGTTCGATTGTTGTCACAAACAATATTTCGAAAACCCTGTAGACTATACAATATTGTAAAACTAATTTCCAAAGTATACAAAATATTCCAGGTATATTTCCCTCCAATAATCTGTAATTCCAGTCAATATGCCTCTTGTATGACATACACTGTACCGTTTTCTTTTTCTTGCCAGATTCAGACAACAACACAGATTTTCTTTGTTTTCATATAATTTATGTATTCAACAGGGTCATAGAACAAATGTGACATAAAATATATACATGACTAATCATCTGTTGGAAAAACAGACTGGAATGCTTTATGCTACACTTCAATATTTACAAAATATGAATACAATTCACAGAGAAATAATATTTAGATAATATTACCCGTTTTCTTTTAATGATTTAAAAATCAACAATTGATACTAAATATTTTTTGTAATTTTATGGTTGACCAGATAATTGAATATATATATAGTAAACAGAAATCAATGTATTATTGAAAGCTATGAAAGATAAACATTTGTTTTATATGTCTGTCAATGGCTCTGAATTCTCCTAGCATGACAACTAAAAAAAGTAATTTCCTCATGAATATCTAAGTACAGGGGCGGATCCAGACTTTCAGGTTAGGGGCGTCTCAAAGTGTATTTTATAGGGGGCTCATAATTTCACCATAATACAAAATATGTGTTTATAGAACAAATTTTCAAATTCTAGGGGGGCTCACGCCGGGTGAGCCCCCCCTTAAATCCGCCCCTGTGTTAGAGACGGTCTCTGGCAAGAGTTGCTGATTAGTTTCTATATCATTTTCAGAGATGTTTCACTCTTTATTATACATGTATCTAAACAGACTTAAACACTTTAAAAGAGTGCCGTGTCCCTGGGGCACTCTACTAGGATTTCAACTGTGCCATTGTGAATTTAGGGCGCTATGGCACTAGTAATTTCGATCCCTGATAGTATGTATCAGTTTTGAAATCCAAAGATCAATTAGTTATTCAATAAACATTTGTCGCTGTCGCATATCCAATACAGTGGTTATTGTTAGATTGACACCCCTGCATATTATATCTTTATCTACTGTTACAGGCGTACAGCTGAGTAAACATGCCGATGTACTGCGGCCAAGTCCTAGCCCCGTCCACTCCAGGGGGCACTTCATCGTGTGCAAGATCATCAGAGTATACCACTTTTTAGCAAAAATATGTTTGTTTAGTTTGTGTTAGGGACTTCTGTATATTATGAGTTGTCACATTACTATTGCAATTTTTTATGTTTTGTAAGTGTAGTCCAATACAATATACGGGTAGCATATATTTTGATATTGTAACACCTTGAATTGAATGTTTATTTAAACATATCAATTTCAATTTCAAGACATTATGCCGTTGTCATAGTAGAGGGTAATAAGTGAATTATTTGTGAACCTCCCAGGCGGGGTATATGGAAATTTGTATAAGTCATCTAAACAGAAAAAACTTGCATGAAATGTAGGATAATTATATATATGCACGCAGACATGCAAACCATTTTGCAATTGTATGGCCTTCGTTTCATGAAACGGTCGTACAATAGTCCATACACACCATAGGCTAGCTACAGCCCTTGTACAGCCCTTTCATGAAGCGCAGGCCAAATGTATTTGTTTGCCGTGTGTGTTGGCTGTTTGTCTTAACATTTATCAAAACATAAAACATGTTTCTTGTTTATCTATACAATTCTTTGCCTTGTGCGTTGATGAGACTGGTAATGTGTTGGCAAGTTGTCTGAGGAGAGTTGAAGACCATTAACTTGGCATTCTGTCTGTTACAGGGTCACGTGAAGAGTGTGTTTGAGAACAGGACACCACCTCTCCTGGAACCGACACCCAATCACGACTGTCACATCGCCAAGACCAGCCCTACGGAAGTGAACACCGGGACACCCCTTCAGATGTTCGAGTCATCACAGGTTTGTGTAATAGCTGAAAGTTGCGTGGTTAAATTGAAGACAGTTGTATTTGTGACAAGCACAATAGATTGTGACATAATGCCTCCATCCATCTGTTGTTTGGCATTGTTTCAGATTTACCTACATGAATATGGAGATCTGACATAATGCCTCCATCCATCTGTTGTTTGTCATTGTTTCAGATTTACCTGTATGAATATGGAGATTTGACAGTGGAAGAACGGCCTCGGCAGATATACCCCTTCGCTGTTCTCTCCTATGTGTACAAGGATGACTTCAAGACACCTAGGCCAGCAGAACTACAAGCTATCAGGTGTGTATGGCTGCTTCTAGGACCCAGGGTATCGTTTCTTGAAGCTTTCTTAGACTCTAAGGGACCATAGCACTCTCTTAAGCAATGCATTAGCTATCGGCAAAGAGAGTGCTATGGACCCTTAGCGGCTAAGAGACCTTCGAGAAACGATACCCAGACCCAGATAGGTGAAAAATACGGGATATAGCTCAGTGGTAGAACGTTGTACTTCAGAGCCAAAGGTTCCAGGTTCAAATCCCGCCCTGGGGGGCCCGGCATCAATGTTCGCGAAAGTTGAAAATTATCTGTCTTTAGAGTGGCAATATGGCGCGTCGCTAGTGGTCCGATTGTTTCTTCTGGGGTTGATCTAAACTAGCTCATATGGCGGAATAACAACTGCGTATGTCCATACTAGTAATTTAGTTTTTATAGTTTTTGGACATACACCTAGTGTAAATAGTAGTAGTAGTAGTAGTAGAGGTATTGTTGTTATGATTATTTATATTATTCCCAGCCCCAGACAGATGAGTCCGGTGAATCCTGTCAGTCCAGTAATGCGTGCCACAGTTTCTCCAGGTCGCGAGAGGTCATTGGAAGAGTTCACTACTTGGACTGGTCAGTTGGCAGTGAAGGGGTTGTTCACATGTACAGTGGAGATGGTGTCCACTGCTGCTCACATTAAACCTGTCAAACTGTAAGTGCTCCACTTTTATTTTATGTCCATGTTAACATATTGAAATGACAGAGAATATTAATTTTCGCTTGTTTTGATTCACTCTATGAAGAAATGCCAGGACAAATGCTCTAGATTTACCTTGGAACATAGCTATTGCAAATTAACTCTAAAATATTGAATGTTGTAGAGTACAAGTTTTTAACAATCATGAAATTTGAACTTCAGCTGTCTTGAATGCAAGTCCGAAGCTCTACTAAACTTGCCGATGGTTTAAAGTCATTTAACCCTCTCCCTGCTGGATTAGGCACAGACACGGCTCTTTAGGGCATCTTCAATTGCCTTCAGCAGGGAGAGGGTTAATCACAGTTATTGATGCTCATTTTGGACTAGCTCTTAGCTGCAAATGCAAACTACATTCACTTGGCATCCATAAAATCGCGTTTGTACCTCAAAAAATGTGTTCACTGCTGTATTGTAGGTAAAATTCCAACTGTCGTACATTGAAACTTTCGCAACTGTCATACGTCCTCTGCTCATACATTATAGTTTGTTGTCCACCACAATTATCCAGAGATTTTCTACACCCTAATAAAACCTCATTTTTGTATCAATCTTACACACAGTGGCAGCACCATCAATGCAACGAAGAAGTGCAGCATACCGTTGGCTCGGGATAAATATTTCGGCGATCTGACCAACCTTCGGAAGAATGAAGAAGTCTACTGGAAAGGAAACTACATCAATGTGTGTTTACTCAGGCCTAAGTTGGACAACCGGTCGCAGTTCCAGAAAATCATGAACTATCTTGGAAAAAACAACAGTGTAGGTCTCCACAGATTGTCAGTAATCAGTGTGATCTTCATTTATCTTGCTTCCAGTCTGTTGTGGAGATGTGGAAAGTAGCATTGAAACTTTACTACCCTTCCCATCATAGTCTCCATTTATCTGGCTGGCAAATGGTACCCTAGCAGCATAGCGAGTTGTCTTCCCGTGTGTATCATTTTAAACCAACCAATGAAAACATGTAACATTCAGCATTATGGAGGTCTAGCAATTTTTTCCCTATTGGTGGATTTATTTGCACTGGATGTGGCTTGGGGCCTGCAAAGCCTAGAATTGTTTTCCGCTGAAATCACAATGCATTTTCATGAATGTTTTTATGAATGTTCCTTGAATATTTTCAGATGGCAGTTTTAAAGCCTGACTTGGACACAGTGCTGCTGATGATTCCAGATTGTTCTCTCACTTACCAGCTAGGTAATTCCTTCCCAGTGTCTATTGTTTGTGATGTAATATCTTGTCGGCAGTACTATTGTTTGTGATGTAATGTTGTGTCAGCAGTGCTATTGTTTGTGATGTAATGTTGTGTCAGCAGTACTATTGTTTGTGATGTAATATCTTGTCGGCAGTACTATTGTTTGTGATGTAATGTTGTGTCAGCAGTACTATATTCGTAAAGTGATAACCAAGGTTATTAATTGATTAATTTGATTTGATTTGTTTTGTTTTAACCTTCTCCCTGCTGAATAAAATCAAAGTGTTCTATTTCTGCATGTGATCAGGCAAGTTAACTCGCCTTCAGCAGGGAGGGTTAATGCATTGACAGTTGATAGCATCTCAACTATCTAGACTAGATCTTTATGGAATCTTGGTTTTGTAATCAAAATATTATTACAAACCAATGTTTGTTTGTTTCAGGTTTGACAAAGCCACATCAGTACCCCATTGTTCTCCACTGTATCTTCCTGTCCAAGTCCTCGAGCAGGTTCAAGTCTCCCAGTAAGTTCATTCTCATCGTTACAATCTTAATAATATCCCCTTTAAATACACTATATGCATGGCAAATACAAATTCATTCCAAAGTAATTTTGGCTACTATTTTTAAGGGCTGTCACGATGCACTGATGAATCGCTGTTTCTCTTCTAACATTGCGATATGTGATTCACACTATGTGAATCAATTCATAATTCTATTGTAGATTGATTTAAAAATCGATATTCACATAGATATTATTGAATCCGTATGCAGTGTATATCTCCAATAATTCACATGGTCCAGACTTGGATAGCGAATCAATCATAGTTTTTAATCACAAGGTAATTTTAGTAACCAAAACTGGAAATAAAGCTTACTCATCGTGAACAAGATTTAGGCAACGAAAGTGTAGACTTGATTGGCATGAGCGGTCCAGTTAACGAAGCATGTTACTGTACGTTAATTACGTGCATGTCCGCAATGGGTGCAGTTCTGTTAGTAGTTATATAGTAGTTTATGCTATGTTCTCAGGGTACGCGATGAGCCAGGTTCGCTTTCAGTCTCCTGTTTGGATAGACTGTTTCGAGGAGGCGTTCCCTGCTCGGTCCGCCTCCTTCTCCTCGTTGCAAGCCGGCATCAACAACAACAACAACTACCCTTCCCTGTTCACCCCACCACCATCCACACCACAGCAGCTGGATCCCCGCGGAGGCCTGCCATCACCGTCACCGCACACACCATCGCAGATGTGTTCACCGCCACCTCCACCTCCTCCACCACCTCTACCTCCACCTCACACACCTCCGCACCTGCATCTACATCCCCAGTCTCTACCTGGCAGTCCAATGAAATGGCCCTCCTTGACCCCAGGTCAGAGGTCGTTGTCCACCAGTCAGCCGCAGCTTGGAGATATGATCTCCTTGCCGCCCTCTAGTCCCAGTGGTAGGTGTCGACGTGCATTGTCCGCTGATAAACTGCACCTGGCATTTTTATCCATAGTAAATCTGTTAATTACTATTGAATTGGTTAACTTAGACAAGATGTTATATTGATCGCACAAAATTCATCATGTCTTTTTATTAAACTGTCAGCGTAGTCAACAACAACACATGCTTTGCGATGTATTGACGCGAAGTGTATGGAACAGGATATGGACGTTACAATCCCACCAGAGAGTAGATGTCCATGAAGCACATGATATGCTTGTTGTATTTTAAGTCCGTCAACGGACAAAAAGGGTGTGTCCTGTAACGATATTTCAGAAGTTATGTTTACTGCATTGAATTATCAACAAATGAGTGCTAAACATTGAATTATCAACAAATGAGTGCTAACTTTATTTCACGTGGATGGGTTTGGTTAATACATGTTGTAATTCTTTCTATTCAACAGTATCACCGTTGTCCCCGCTATCTAATAGCATCTTGTCATCTCGGGAGTGTTCACTAGCACAAAGAATGGGTTCTATGTCAGGTAATTTCAACATGGAACCTACCAGAACCATACATATCATGACATGTCTGTGTAGAAATTTCACATATTTTCGCTAATTAAACCCGAGGTCACATCAAGCCATTCATTCAGTTTTATTTATTTTTCAGCTGCCAAGTTGTGGTTACCCCAGCAGAGTTACACTGCTATTGATAAGCCTGTTCTCCATAGGAGTGCCTCCACTTCCACCATACAGGAGCCCCCGAAACCCGTGCGTGCAGCCAGTCTGCCACTCCTCTACAATGACGGCTTCAACCAGACGCCCGCACAGTGCCGGCTGACCTCGTCTCGTCTCCGCAATATCTTCACCTCTCAGAACCAAGTTCAAAAAGAGATCCTGAAATCCAAAATACGAAGCAACGGCAGTCGCTGTGACTGCGAGCAAGACTCCACCGTGACTTCCACCTGTGCCGAGGACGAGTCCAAAGATCAAGAGCAGTCCAAGATGACGGCCTCGATGCTGAACATCGTAAAGTTGAAAACTGACGAGGCACAAGAACAGTCTTCTGAGAATGAAACGGAACATTTGACTAACAAATCCGACGATGAACAAGCCAACTCAAAGTCCGTGACGGAAGAATCTCCAGCTGTTGACTTTGTGGCGAGTGCTCAAGATATGAGGAACATTCTGGAAAATAACCTCCAGCGCTCGGCAGTGCCTACCAAAATTGTGAAAGAATTGTCTGAAAAACTGGTCAGCGAACAGTCGTCGGATGACAGCACAGGAACACAGCTAACCGAAGAGGAACAAACGGCCGTGTCGTCGACTGACGGAAGCAAGGGTGTGTCTAGTCACCTCTCTACCGCCGACGACATGAAGGAGTTCCTCAACTCCACACTGTCTAAACCAAATAAACGTCCTTCGCCGCGCAAAGATGTGAAAAGGGGAATCAACTCCAAGGAAAAGCTGATTAAGTTGACTGAAGAAAGGTATTGTATTTGGCTTAATATTTTATTATTGAAATTCCTGCATAAAAACAGTGTGAAGTGGTTTTGTTACTTTTATGTTACAGTGTGTTTGTTTTTATAGTAAATGTGAATATTAATAGTGATAATTGTTTTAACCATTCCATTTCTGTAGCTAAGTTTTTCCTCATGCCTTCAGGAATCTAAAGTGGAAAAAAATACCTAGGAAATTATTTATCTTTCTATCTATTAATTTCATTGCGAGTCATCGACTAATATGTGGGGATATTGGATACATATTTGAGAGCTGAAGTCCCCAGTTGGAAACCACCTCTGTGGCCTGGCATTAATATCTGCAAAGATTGCCTTTCAGACACAGCATCTGAACCTGGTAATCATCCTTGGTTTGTCAGTACCGGCCAGTTCGTGCAGGTTTACTGAAACACTATGACCTACAGGTGTTGCAGGTTTCCTTTAAACCCGCAAGCCATAATATGAGCGAAATACTCTTTTGAGCTGCACATAATGGTAACATAATGTGTGTTGTGAAATATTGAGGCTCACCTATAAACACTTACATATCATGATAGATCTCTTCATACACTTGTCTCTGCTTTTGCCACTAATATTTGTAACCACACACAGCTTCCTTAGACCAATTCTGCAGAAAATCAAACGGAGTAAGGTAGCGTCTTGGATAAAGACTGCCAGCCGTAAAGTCCCCACCATCATAACAGGTGCCCTTTATTTCCGTTGCATTCAGAGTTCAATGTTCAGTCTCGTACTAATGATTAACAGCATTGAAAGAGTTCAATTAACCCTCTCCCTGCTGGATTAAGCACAGGTGTGTCTCTTTAGGGCATCGTTGGTTGCCTACAGCATGGAGAGAGTTGATACAGCATGGATTTATCAGTAATTTTGAAACGATGCATGATCTTAGGATATAACCAAATAAGTTATACTACATCTATTATAATACTGCCATAAATATATTTAAGTCTAAACACATTTCTAAAAATACCATTATTCTGTCATTTAAAGTTTATTGCAATCACATTTATAAAGTTTGAGGCTATTTCCTGAATATTTTAATATTTCAATACAAATTTAAATTCCCAGTATTTAAAATTGATCGAAACCCTTGTGGTATGGATCTGATTATATGGTTTTTCCCAAACTCCTAGCCAACCCATAATACGAATCTTTCATACAACTTACTTCTAGATTTCATTCACAGCATGCTCCTGATTAGGTATCATCACATTAGATATTTGTTTAAGTTTGCCATCTAGATAATGTTATTCAATATGTTTGGTAGAACTGAAGGTTAATATATTTGCATGAGTTTGGCAATAAACACTAAATTAGTTGTTACCGCATCAGCGTGTGCTACAGCCTTATAGGTAGTGAAATGCCTTGTTTCCATAAAGCGCGTTATCGAAATTGCTCATATGAACCCACTTGCCTTCATGAGGCCATAAAGCAAGTGGCTTCTGATGTCATTCCTTAACTATAACACGAACCACATGTTGCTGCGGGGGGGTCTCTCTTATCCGACAGTTACCTTAACACTTCCTCCGAACATTCATGGAAAACAGTATTAAACCTCATAATATATATACTACCGTCAGAAAATAAGGGAACGATACTGATATTCCTATACGGAACACATTAAAACACGAACACATAAAGTAGTATTTCTCAAAACCGAGTAAATTAATTGTAATGATATTTACAACCCCCAAGTGCGAAAATGCATGGGCAATACCATAATATTATGTTACGTGCATGCACGTGTCTTTTTGCGTTGTTTAACTGTGGCACTTTGAATTTGCCTATACTAAAAGTGTTACCATTATGTGTTCCCTTATTTTCTGTCGGTAGTATAATATCTCTACAAGTAAGTTTGTACATATTTGTTCCCGCATTGTAGCGCCATGAACAAGTAGTATGCATGTAAATACGTATTATTATTATTATTATTATTATTATTATTATTATATGTCATATCATAATAAATAATAAAATCGTAGTGAAAACTGACGGTTGTATATTTTCTGGTGAAAACTATATAATTGTGATTCTAAATAATTTTATATATAGTAGTATAATAATACATGTAGTTCACAATAAATCCAGGAACCCTAACTGAATTATTCTGCTTTAAGTTGAATTCGATAATATACTCATTAATTTGTCTAATTCATACAATTTTTCTTACAGATAATCATGAATTCTATGCACAAATATCAACCTCGTATCCACATTGTCAAGAAAAGTGACGGGACTCCAAATCAGGCGACAATGACAAGTTTGGGCGCCGAAGAATTCAGAACATTTGTGTTTCCAGAGTGTGTTTTCATTGGAGTCACCGCATACCAGAACCAATTGGTACGTTTTCAGACGGTATTATATGTCTAATGTCATCCAGTAGCATTGTGATAGTGTATGCTACTTTTTGTTACATTCCAATTATACCCTTACCCATCACATGTAATAATAATAATACTAATACTAATACTAATACTAATACTAATACTAATAATAATAATAATAATAATAATAAATAATAATAAATAATAATAATAATAGTATATCTTTATTATTCTTTTTTATCCCGTAGGAAATGTGTTTTACATTGAAAAAGACCTCAGTACTAAACTGAAATAAAATGGACAACATAATGGAGTAATACTTACATCATTCATACAACATGTACGTTATAATTATTAGGTACGAGTATACATTCGATTAGAAGAGCGTATACTTTCTAGTATGAAAGATCTACGGGCCCTGTTAGACTAATATGTCTAGGAAAAAAACATTTCACTTCTTACTAAAATGCACGAACTGTCCACACCTAAACCGTAACGCAGCACGGTTTACCGCGCAGTTCAGGTGTGGACAGTTCATGCATTTCCATAAGAAGTGATTGGTGCGCGGGAAACGCAGCGGGACTCGCTGCGTTTCCCGCGCTAGGTTTGA
>JAVCKZ010061873.1:0-12328 GCA_034780755.1 Lepetodrilus elevatus
GGGGGGGGGGATCAAACAATAGCACTAGTTTAAGCATTAAATGAGCTAAATTAATTTATTATTTTATATTTTATATATGAACAGTAAATTATTCCGTTCAACCATTAGGATTTGTTTGAAAATATATTTTTAAATAGAATTAAAAGTTTCTCTGATGTTTATAGCACATTGAACTTAGGATAACCTTTGTATATTTAATTTAATAAAGTAAATTAAATTTAAATTTATTATTCTAGGGTGATATGGAAGAAACAGCAAAGTCGGAGGTATTGTAGAGCATTCGAAAGTATATTTTGTAGTAGAAGCTTATTGTGTTCTGTAAAACTTGTACGTCTTTCAATTTAATTGCCAGTTATATACACTTTATCATGTTTATTATGGATGTAACATTTTAAGTAAACATGATCAATGAAAAGGTAAAGGAACACAAGAGGTATTATAAGTTTATCATGTAATCTTTCATTGAGGGTTGTCACATGTGGGTGAAATATTCCCGCTGCTATGTAAAGCACTAATTATTCATTCATTCCAATGAACATCTAAAATAGAATTGGCTTTATTCCAAACAACTATTTATTTGTATAATATATTTACATTCTACTTTATATAAAATATGACTAGACTGCCTGCCAGGTATCAGTAATTGTAGTCTATTGTCTACATAGATAGAACAGGCAGCTGAGCTTGAGACTACAGTGGAAAGCAATCACGGAGATGTGGATAAACAAGGACAAAATAATGATAATGGCGACATTAAATCTGATGAAAATAGTGACGTAAAAGTTGATGAAAAAAGCAACATAAAAGCTGACGAAAACAGCGACATGAAAGTTGATGAAATCAACAACATAAAAGTTGATGGAAATAGTGGCCTAAAAGCTGATGACACCACCAACGACATAAAAACTGATGAAAACAGTGACATAAAAGCTGATGAAAACAGCGACAAAAAAGCTGGCGAAAACAGCGACATTAAACTTGATGAAAACGAGAAAAGGGTGGCTGATGCATTAGAAATTTCTGAAACTGAACTGGCTAAGAAAGACAAAGATAACGTTGAATCTGATGTAAAGGTTGCCCTGGAAACTGATAATGTTGAGGCAACAGTGGAATCTGAATAGGTATTCAATATAATGTTAGTTAACCCTTTCAACCCGTGCTGCTTCCAACTAGGCATGTAGAGTCAAATGTGGCAATGTTATTGGCTTTAAATTGCAGACAAGCCTGTCTTAGCTTCTTCAGATTGGCCATGATGTTTCCAATGATTATGATAATGGACTAGGCAAGTTCTTATTGATCCTAAAGCTAAGCAACAGTAAGATATTAAATCATTCTATGATATTTTATACTAGAAGAAAATGTATTTGGCATTACAACAGGTAAATCCCATTTTATAGGCAATGAAATAAATAAAAAATTAAATGTATGAACAAAATATTTTACAACACAAAATATGCCATAAATTATATACTATTGATCAGTCACAGAGTAATGGTCCGCAATAGATGTTTTTGTGGTGAAATTGCGGTTCATGCATTTGTGGTCCACCTGCATGCTGCCATCTGGTGTCCTAGCAGTAGTTGGACAGGATACATTGCAGTGAAGTAATTGATAAAGTATTTGACAGTAGCAACATTACTGATTCTCGTCATTTATTTTCCAGAGAACTAATTCATGTTACTTTTCAGGTTTAAAATTTACAAACGACCAATGTTGAATATTTACCTCAGGATGTTATGTCTGAAGACCATATTTTTGCAATGTTTATAATCAAAGATTATCAGTTTATGGTAACATATTTTTTTAAATATATATTTATGTTTATGTGTGTGCTAATCTAAGTGATATAATATATTATTGAGGTGGGTCTATATTCATGTAAATGATTTCAAAACCTGTTTTGAGCGTATTACTTACTGTAGGCCAAAGATGAAGAAGATGGAGGAAAAGAGAAAGGGGAGGAAGATGCTGAAGAAAAGCCAAAAGAGGAATCCAAGAAACCAAAGAAATTTCGTCGTCAATTTGATGACAGCGATGAGGAAACACCAGCAGAAGAAGAAGAAAAGAAAGAGGAAGAGGAGGAAAAGAAAGAGGAAGAAAAGAAAGAGGAAGAAAAACCTAAACCAGTAAAGAAATTCCGTCGGACATTTGAAGACAGTGATGAAGAAGAAACACCAGCGGAGGAAGAAAAGAAAGAAGAGAAAGAGGAAGAAAAGAAAGAGGAACCAAAAGAGGAAGAAAAACCAAAACCAGTAAAGAAATTCCGTCGAGCATTTGATGATAGTGATGATGAAGAAACACCAGCAGAGGAAGAAAAGAAAGAAGAGAAAGAGGAAGAAAAGAAAGATGAGGAAGAAAGTAAGGAAGAAAAGAAAGAGGAAACCAAACCAGTGAAGAAATTCAGGAGGGCTTTTGATGATAGCGATGAAGAGGAGAAGAAAGAGGAAGATAAAGACGACAAGAAAGAGGAAGATAAAGACGACAAGCAAGAGGAAGATAAAGACGACAAGAAAGAGGAAGCCAAAGAAGAAGAGAAAAAGGAGGAGGTCAAAGAAGAACCAAAGAAAAAACGATTCCGTAGACCATTTGAAGATAGTGATGATGAAGCACCTGCTGAAGAAGAAAAGAAGGAAGAAATGAAGGAAGAGTCCAAAGAAGAAAAGAAGGTAGAAGAGCCTGCAAAAGAAGAAGTAAAAGAGCCAGAAAAGGAGAAAGAAAAAGAACCTGAAGAGGTGAAGAAACCAAGACGGTTCAGGAGGCAGCATGATGATGATGAAGAAGAAGAAACAACCAAGGAAGAAGAAAATAAGGAAGAACCCAAAGAAGAAAAGAAAGAAGAGAAGGAAGAAGAAAAGAAAGAAGAGTCCAAAGAAGAAACCAAAGAAGAAAAGAAAGAAGAGTCCAAAGAAGAAAAGAAGGAAGAAGAACCTACAAAAGAAGAAGAGAAAAAGCCAGAAAAGGAGAAAGAAGAAGAACCTGAAGAGGTGAAGAAACCAAGACGGTTCAGGAGGCAGCATGATGATGATGAAGACACGACAACTAAGGAAGAAGAAAAGAAAGAAGAGAAGCCAAAGGAACCTGAAGAAGAGAAAAAGGAAGTTGTTGAGGAAAAGGAGGAAGAAAAGAAGCCAAGAAGATTCAGGAGACAGAATGACGATGATGAAGACAAACCTGAAGCTGAGGAAAAGAAGAAGGTCGAGGAGAAGAAAGAAGAGGTCGAGGAGAAGAAAGAAGAGCCCGAGGAAGACGACCGCGAAGCTCGGCGGAGAAGAAGACGAGAGGAGCGTGCGAAGGAGAGGGAGGAGGCTTCCGCCGCAGATGTGGAGGATGACCGCGAGGCCCGGAGGAGGAGGAGAAGGAGGGGACAGGAGGACTAGGTAGTTGTGGAGGATCTTGTGCATGGAGTTACACCATAACAACTGGATCATTAATACCGTGGAGTCTTGTGGTCTCTGCATGGCGTTACACCATAATACCTGGAAAAATAACTGGAGTTTGATGGTCAACCTCAGGACTGGTTTAGATAGGGTTGAATCTAATCATAGTTGTGGATGACCCTATGCATGGAGTTGCATCTTAACATCTGGATCATTAAGACCTTGGAGTTTTGGTCTCTGCATGGAGTTACACCCTAACATAACATCTGGATCATGAAATCAGTGGAGTCAACCTTGGGTATCGACCAGTTTGGAGGGGATTGAATCTAACCATAGTTAGCATGTCTTGGTATTAATAAGTGTGAGTTAGTCTACTGATAGCATGATAGTGTTGTATATTGATGTATTATGTTAGATGATGCTGATGGTGTATTTTATCATTTTTCTGCACTAAGTCATTGTATATTTCGAATTCATTTTCAGGTATTACTGATCTTTCAAAATCATAGAATCATGATACTATTGTCTTTGCTTCACTTTGATGTCTTGTGCATCACATTGTTCAATGTAATCTAAAATGTGATGTTAGTGAGTGACTTGTACCTCTTTAAGCCATTTAAAGCTAAGTAAGTCCCAATAAATTTATACTCTGGCCTTTAAAGATGATCTGAAATAAACTGGAAACATAACCTGGGCACAATTTCATGAATCTCTTGTGAAGCTCTTGTGAAGCTCTTGTGAAGCTCATTAAAACATTGCTCTCATGTAAGTGACCTATTATTTAAAATCCTGAAAGGGTTATGGTCCCATACAAGTTCTTCATGAAAGGGTACCATGAGCAATTGGTTATTGTGTGTGCTAGAACTCATTATCTCTATCGTGTCTATATGGATGTTTTTCTATGAAAATCTGTACCTTACTCATATGCCTTATTCTGTCTCTATCATTCCTGTGCATGGTCTAGTATCAATTCCATCTGTACTATTGTAATTCTGTGCATGGCCTATTATCAGTTCCTTCTGTACTACGGTACTGTACATTCTTGTGCAATACTACTATTCCTTCTGTACTATACTACTATTGTACATTCCTGTGCATGGCCTATTATCGGCTCCTTCTGTTCTACTACTAGTGAATGCAATGGGGACACATCTCTGATCGTGTAGTCTACCAGTGATGCTAATGACATTGTTATGCCAGCTCTCTTCTGAAATAAACAAGCATGAACAAATCCTTCTTTTTCTCTTCTTTATTTATTTATTTATTTACCCTCTATTCTGTTCTTTTCAGTTTTATAACCAGCATATTTGTGTTCTTTTTACTTTTTAGTTACACCTATTTCTTTCTTTAACAGTTAATTATTAGTTTATGATTTTCTTTGCTCCAGGGGAGCCTATTCTCGAAATTTTCCTACGAACATCTTGGCCTAAGAACAGTTCATAGCCTTACTATTAGAATCATTAAGAACTGTTCTTGGACTAAGAAGTTCATAAGAATGTTTTTCGAGAATAAGCCCCCAGAGGTTTTTTGTTTTGTTTTATTATATTTACCCTGTATTACACTATTTGTTTTCAATTCATTTGAATACATGTACTAACACTGACTAATACTTTACAGCTGAAAATGCCCGCCACCCAGGTAGAACCGAAAACCATGGAAATGTCTTTTCTGATCTATTCCAAATAATGTTTGCCATTTTTCTACAGGGATGACTCTGATGCATGTGTGCTCCTCTCTGTGCTTTAGGATAGCTGTGTTAACAGCCTGATTGCATTGGAGCATGTTGTAGTGCTCCTTTCTTTACTTTAGGCCAGAAGACTTGTTGACTCTGCAGCATTGGAGCATGTGTATGTGCCATGTTAGTTACAATCCACCTTGAGACTTCCTCTTTAAGATATAGACTCAGCAAAATAAATTAAGGGCCAGCAGATATTTTTGTGAAGAAATTTCCAACAACTTTTGGAACTTGGCTTGAGGAACTGGTGCCATTATTCTTCCAATATGTCTGCAAGTTTATAAAAAGTACCTGGAGCATGTAGATGTTGGGACATTTTTTGTTGTTGAAATTATATAAAGCTAACGGTAGATGTTCAAAAAGGTGGATGGCCCTTAATTAACATTCTCCCTGCTGAATAAAATCAAAGTGTTCTATTTCTGCATGTGATCGGGCAAGTTAACTCGCCTTCAGCAGGGAGAGGGTTAGTTGTGTTGAGTATAGTTGGATGCTTTTTGCTGATGTCCTTCCAGAATATCTTAACATTTCTGACATTTTCATCTTGACTGGTATAGAAGTTTGCATTTCAGCTTTACTTTTATTGACCAAGGCATGAACAAGATTGTTTGGTTGGTGACAACCAATTTCTCAACTGTGTGTTTTACCATGCTTACTTTTCAATCCTATGTTAAGCAATATGATAGCATTGTGAGAGTTGTTTTTTTGCATTTGTGACAGCATGACTAAATAAGACACCATTCAGTCATAACTGATGTATTGTAAATGTTAGTTGATTTAGATGTGTAAGTACAGAATAACTTGTTACTTTTAGTTTTGATGACCTGTTACTTTCATACCTGATGATTTTGTTTATGTCTAGAGTTTTTATACTGTTACTTTAATAGTTTTGATGATTTATTTTGTCTAGAGTTTAAAAGTTAATTTATATCAACATTTATTAATTGATGTAGTCACTTTACTTAGTACATGTATAATAAGAAATGCATAATTCAAATTTTAATTTCAATTACAAATATCAAGCTATGTACTAACTCTATGCATGTTCTTTAGGGTGACCAAGGAACACAAGATTGTCTAGAGGATTCTTGAAAAGAGATTTGTGTAAGACCAGCACTGTTACTGAACTTACTGTAGTTGGCTAATGTTTGTGTTTTATGCCATTTCAAATTACGCTTTGCTAACACTATTGTACCAGTGGTACCAGCTAACACAAATTTCATTTTAACATTACAAAGCATGTACCCTAACAGAGTACTAGGCTGAATTCTCGATTATAATAGTTACCATGGTTACTGGTCAGTAAACATCAATTTATTGATTTAATAAATATTAAAAAAAATTAATGCTAATTTCATCATGTTTATACATGTATCATAAGATGCCTATATTAAAGTGAAACAATTAATAAATGTGAAACTTATTTAATAAGAATAGGAAATTCCTTTCTGTAATTATTCTGAAAGAAAAAGGTAGCAACACTATTGAAATGTATACATCATACTGAGTCATAACATCGCAGTACATATGTGTCATACATTCATAAACAAATAAAATAAGTAAGAACACTATTCTAGCCACCCAATATGTAAATATGACACTCCTATTGCAAATATTAATATACTAGTAATCCATTAAAATATTTTCATTGATCTTATCTCTATAGATCAATAAACACTGCTTTCAGATTTCATGTTTCTTAATTTGCATATATAATCGTTTTGTTGTACACAAATTTTGGTTTGAAAAGTGGCCCTGCTATACATATTTCCTTTCCAGTTTACGCGTTAAATTATTAATATTGAGCATTTACGACTGGTTGACCTCACATTCAAGGACAATGCATATCAATTGACATTATTTTCAAAATCGTTAAACCAGCCTCTAGAATGCAATTATGTAAATTAGTCTGAAATTATAAATGTATACGTTTGTATTATTTATTTAGGAACTCTTATTTTCGCAGGTACCTGTAATTTGTACTGTACGTGAAAATGAGGATATTCAGTGTTGGATAAGTTATTGAAAAAAAATGAAGATGGTTCCGAAGTGTAGAATGTTTTCTAGTTGCGCCATTTTTATTTCAAATATTTATGGCGAGATAAAAATAATAATCTATTTATAATGATCATTTGGGTTGGATATATTTTTCAATGATAACGTTGGGTGTGAAAAGGTCTCGTAACTGAAGTGATAGTTCAATCAATCTTTGCAAATAAATGTCTAGATGTTGTTGTGGGTGCTACACAGCGACCACTCAATAATAAGCAGTAGTCTACTGATAGTAATGTAACCAGTATATTTGGTGATGGCTGGCACGTCAAGATATTAAAGATCAATATCGACAGCCTGGCGCAGGGACATGTTATTTTCTTCTGGAATTTTAAATCAATATCTTCGTTGCTATCAGCGTACATTTTCCATTAGGTAGTCTTGACTTGCTGTGAGTGGACTAATATTTAGAAACTACATTATGTACATACACCATTAGTGTTCTCAGTGTGTTGCTTGACTATAGGGTGGTCTGTACACAATAAGAATTGCCACTTTATGAATAAAGAATAAATATTTTTAGTTAGGTCGCTATTCTCATCTGACAAGTTTGGTAATTAGTTCAGGTTAGGCTTTTCCCAAGATCTTTCTTTGCTTCTTTGATTCTAGTTAATATCTTTTTAACATTTATATAGCTTTCAGGTTTTAACCATATAGTAGATAGTAGAACACTGTTAATATTTCTGCAATTAGTAAATTAACAAAATTATCTGTTCATCGTTAATTGTTTTCAAGCATTGGAATGCAAATAACACTTAAATTAATACTATTTCATTGATGATATCTTATATGCATTAAGTTTTTATCTAAACATATGCAAATGTTCTTGTACAGTTATTATAACTTCATATTTACTATATTATATATAATTTATTAGTATTATTTAGTTGATTTATCTTTAAGAAATTATGTTTATTTACTCAAAACATTATATTCCATGCCTTACATATTTTGGAAATATTTTCTAATTTTGTGTGTTCATTTCTTACAGGGTGCATCATCTTCCGAAAGCCATTAGCTTCAGATTTGTAAGTACCGGTATATCTATGTTTCTTTATTAAGATGGTAAAGAGTTGAACATGTTAGGTTAATGAGGTTTATTACGGACAAATTTAGCATACCAGGTATATACCATTCAAACATTTATATCCTTAATCATTTTAATTTAAAATCAAATGTTCATGGCATTGTTCATGGAGAACCAACTACAGTATAATACATATTAATGACCACACATGGGTGAAAGATTCCCACTCAATGGTTTCAATAGGTGCAGACAACCGGCAAAATTGTCCGTCTATTTCGGATTATTTCCCTAATTTTGTCGTCGACTTTCAATCTTGCTGATACTACTTTGTATGATTTATGCAGGTCTTTTGCCTCTTAGTTTTGCTACTTTGCCACCTACTTCCAATTCTACTGAAACCACTGCCACTGTAGCATTAAACAATAACTCTTTTATAGTTTCATGTTGTGAGGTAGGACGTAGCATGTGTGCAATAACGCCTATAATTTCAAAATGTTGTGTAACCATGGAAAGTGACATTTGGTATTCTCTTTATTTTCTGCTAACAGATGCTCTCTATCACAAGTTAGAAGATAGAAGATTGAAATACTCTTGGAAACTATACAAAACCATTACAACCTGAAATGGCGACTTCATGACCTTCACCTTGGACACTGTGATTTAATAGGAAACAAAAAGGACTTTATTCCTAATAGAATAACAAATATTTCTTACCTTTACCTTGGAATGTTATTATTTTGTTTTGTTTTGTGATTAATGTGTGAGCAAATTAGCAAATCTGTGTATTGTAGAAGAGTTATAAGAACTCTTGTGAAGTTTTGTTTGTGGATGAATGGTCTCTCACAATGAATGGATTATGGTACACCAGTCAGTTTGTTCCCTTGTCTCGAGATGGTGTGTTTAGTGGAACAGACATCAGGGTTTGCAGTATCTTCCTAAGAACAGGATTACTTTCTAGGGAAAACACATAGGATCATTATTGCATAGCTTGGGACTTATTGCTGTCATTGTTCATTCCAGAAGCAAACTTTCTGCAGATACTTCCTGGAAATCTCAGAAAATGACGTTCAAATGTTTTCACCATTTCACGTAGCAATATTCCGTGGTCATTATGGTCCCATGTCATTGTACGTACCGTGCGTCTGTTTTGTTAGTTTCCGCTGCACAGCTTGTGTGTCTTTGCTACTAGATTCATTTGTCGCAAATCGGTGAAAGAGTCCGTAGCGACATTGGTCTCCATAGTCATTGACTAATATAAATGGTGAAACAATTTATTCTTAAACTAAATGACTGTGAAAAGCAATTTTAAAATATCTTTCCTCATAAAGAGTGCAATATCTATTTTTGACTGCAATTACTAAAAAGAATTTATTGGAATAACATCAAATGTCATGGATCAAATGTAGTTATATCAAGAACCACCGATTTATCTATTATTTATAATTAAAAGTCAATTTATTGTTTTCATTTTGTATACTCTGGTGTCATAGTTGTTAGTCTAGTCCTTGGCGTCTTACTATTGCTATAGTGCAATTTCAACCTGCTTTGACTGGCAATATTAGCAGTGTCGGCAATATTGTACCATGTTATATTACACAGACTGTTCTTTGTTAACAGTGCTGCGCAGTGCCACTATTAAGCTCATGAAATGTATATTTTCCTATCGTGAACAGATCTAACTTCCCTATGCAATAACTTTCTTGTTGGTTTATATTTAGCCACAACACAATTGAGCTCTCTTGGATATTCTGTTCATGCTATGCTTTGTAGTACTATTACATGTAGTTGAGTAAATTCGAATTGAAGGGGGAAATGGTTTAGGTCACATAGGTTTGATCGATTCATATCAACAATGAAGTGTGATATGTAGAGCAGTTGTAGAATTATGTAGCCATTGTATTAAGGCTTTTTATTATGTTTTATATTACCAATATTTGCTTTAAAATTTGTTTGAAAAATTATTTGGTCAAAGTAAATTTGATTTTTTTTTTTTAAAGTTGATTTTGAAATAAATTTAAAATAAGATTCTATTGATTTATTATTATGCTTTTGATTGATTTAATATCGTCAAAATTGATATTCGGATACTTTCAAGAAGTTGTTAATCATGATATTAATAAAGACCTTGAATGTCCATTACTGTATACATGTATAATGGTACCAGTACCGGTACATTGTGATAGAAATGTATAAATGTGCATATGCATGTGTCCCCCCCCCCCCCTCTTGTGATGACCTCAAAGTACTAGTACTGTATATCCATTGCTTGTTTGGTTGTACATGTGATACCATATGAATGTTTGATATCATTAAGATTTTAATATATTGTTTAAAACCTATTTTTTACCACCTAACAGGAGCGGAACAACAAAAATAACTATTCAGGGAAATTCAGGTTTTAGTTCTGATAAATCTAGTTATCTTTTACTTTATATAAATCTACCGGTACCATAGTTCTCTTTTACTTTGCTTGTTAGCTGATGTTTCTTGGTGAGAGTAGTTTTTGTTTGTTTTATCTGAAGGTTGTGATTGTAAATTCAATAAGTTAATGTTTGTTTTGCTGCTTTCAACCATAGAAAACAATATGCATTTACAAACCTGAGTAATTTGAAACAGTATTGATGTTGATAAATTTAGAATGGCTGAACTATTAGAAACCTAAATGCAAATTATTCATGTTACCTGGAAATAGATACATTTGAGTTGTTTAAAGAAGTGTTATCAAACACTTACATACGTTGTTTGTATTTCTGATATCCTGACGTATTGTAAATATATTTGGTATGTACTTAAGTTATGTCTGAGAGACTGTAAATAAGAACAAGTTAAGTTGTTAAATGGTTGATGTACCATACTGCAACGTATATTTTGAATTCATCAATGGTCATCCCCTACATGTTGACAATCAGAGTAATCCACCCCAAAGAAGATATTCAGATGTAGTTGTTATTCTTGCACATCATTACTGAACAGATCTCGGTATCAAATGTAACCCTCTCCCTGCTGGATTAGCCACAAGGATGGCTCTCCGGTTGCATTCAGCATGGACTGGTCATTTATGAATTGTATAACAGAACTTGGACATCTCTTGTTAATGCTGCCTAATGCTGCTGTGTGTACAGTTGGCGTGTTCAGTATGGACACACAATACAGGGTTGCCACAATGTCAAGGGCATTGCTTTAGCGTCCATTGATGTTGGTTGGTCTTTAAATTATGCGTAATATCATCATACATTTTCGAAATATATTAACCGATGGTCATCTATTATATTCTGGTGTGTGTACATACATTGTGCTTTACTCTGTTCATGTTAGTGGTGCTATGTTTAGCAACATGCCCTAGTGTGTGCGTGTGTATATCAGTTTGTCCACACAAGCATCATCGGTGAGAACACATCTGTTGCTATTGAAGTAGATGTTTGATTTGAGTGGTAAAGTTCCACGGTAGAGTTCATAACTCCCATTACCTGTGTGTGTATCGAAATATCGAGGTGCGTTGAAGCATTGCAATCGCTGGGTGCATTGAAACATTGCAATATTCAGATGCATTGAAACATTGCAATCTCAAGAGTGCATTGAAAAATTGCAATATTCAGATGCATTGAAACATTGCATTCTCCGGGTGCAGTCTTTTTCTGCATTGAAATATTACAATCTCTGGGTGAATTAAAACATTGCAATGTTCAGATGCATTGAAATATTGCAATCTCTGGGTGAATTAAAACATTGCAATGTTCAGATGCATTGAAATATTACAATCTCTGGGTGAATTAAAACATTACGATGTTCAGATGCATTGAAATATTACAATCTCTGGGTGAATTTAAACATTACGATGTTCAGATGCATTGAAATATTGCAATCTCCACTCAGTCTCCTGAGTTAGGTGTGTGCATTTTACATAGAGCTGTTATTACAGTGTTAATATTCATACCAATTCCATAAACCATTTTATGCTACATGATATCAAGTGTTTTGTTCTTTTTCGATGCACTGATGTACACCTGCACCCACCCAGTGTTGAGTCATCTCACCGACAGTCAAACATGACCATCTTGTCACAAGTCATCTCACCGACAGTCAAACATGACCATCTTGTCACAAGTCATCTCACCGACAGTCAAACATGACCATCTTGTC
>JAVCKZ010061884.1:0-15292 GCA_034780755.1 Lepetodrilus elevatus
GTCAACCTATATTACCCACTCGGTTAATATCAATATATTACGAACCGGGATATGCTTGCCCTTATGGGTAAGAATATTAGTTATTATCATTATTATTATTATTATTACTATTAGTATTACTATTATTATGTCACAAAGTTTAAACTTGTCCACTGAGGCATGGTATATCTCAGACTCTACTGAAACCATGAACATGTTATAGAACGTTAACATCATTTCCAAACAATATGCACAGATATTTCATACTTAAAATGTAATTCCATCCAAACCCATAAAGAATCATGACATTTTTATGTCCTTATCTACATTTTGAAAATTTAGTTCTAATGGTATTTAAAATATTTGTCTTTTTGTTTACTTCTTTGTACCTTATTTTATTGGTTGTCTGATTCTTTAGTGCAAAGGAATGCATTAAGTTGACAAAGGTGCCGTGTTAATATCTTCACTGACCTCGTATCATGGCAGAGTAAAGTCAGTACATCTAGCATGCAAACCAGCTTGGAAATCTATTGGCAGCCGTAGGTAATGTGAGACCAGGCGATTTGTTCTTTCAAGTGGAACTGTTACTGGTGTTGACTTTATTGTAAGTAAAACAAACACAGACTGAGTGGCAGGTATTACATAGAGCGGTCCAACCACCGCGACCAGATATTACTGCTTCTATTCAGTGGAGATGTTAATGTTTTGTTTTATTGCCTATAAACCTGGAAACCTGTTGTTATGGATAATTACTATATAATACAAGCCTGCTTCCAGTATAGGTCAATGTACATGGAAGTGACAGGATCAGTAGATATGATTAGATCATTTTACATACTTGAATAATGGATGTCTTCAGGGTATTATGTGCATAATGTGTCGTGTTGGCTGGAAATGGTTATGTGCGCCTATAACTTTTCCTATTATGTATCCCCTTTTGTGTAATAGTTAAATGGCTTTATTTTTATACACAATTTTTTATTTATTTTGCAGATACTAGTATATTCCACTGTCATACAAACTATTAGAAACATTTTATTCACAATTTTAATAACAAAGAAATTGTGCAATGTTAGAACTTTGTTCATTATATCTGAAATAATAATTATTTCTTATCTGGGATTTGTTCAATATTGCCATATTAATGCTGTAGATTGCTCTGTTAATTGAAAGTTCACAGTGTATTCATAATGTACTTGAAGGTACACTGAGTACAATGCTATAGTAGGGTTAACTTTGGTATTTATCGTTGTGTTAAATGATGCATATACATTTGAAGTGAAGTGGAAGAAATCAAGTACATTAACATGATACTATACATTGTCTAGCTGTTACAACAGTGTGCTCATATCTTACACATTGTCTAGCTGTTACAACAGTGTGCTCATATCTTACACATTGTCTAGCTGTTACAACAGTGTGTTCATGTCTTACAATGACTAGTTGCTGTGACAATGACATCCAAAGATTGTCACTTACATGTTGACGCAGGACTTCAGTATTGGTTTTGCAATGCTGTTGTTCATTTGAAGAACGTAAAAATTACTTTTGGAACTGGCCATTACAGACATGGACTTTGTTGGATTTTCTTTCTGTTCTAGAAAGTGTTAATAATTAGAAAGCTAAAATTGAGAGAGAAAAATTAGAAATATTTTTCAAAAGAAATACAAAGGAGATTTGGACCTGTATGGTAAATGTATGTAATATTGAATGCTGAGGAAGCTTGAAGTATTATAAGCTTCACAGTATGGTATTATGATGTAATTGTAACCAGATATCTGTGACTTACATGTTGGTGTTCTGTTGCAGAGCCAGCACATGGAGAGCCCGTACATCAGCAGCAGCTGGAGGTCCCAGCAGCCTCCCACCCAGTATGACCAGACACAGGTAGGCAGACTACACCTCAACACACGCCTCAACACACCTCAACACACACCTCAACACACACCTCAACACACACCTCAACACACGCCTCAACACACCTCAACACACCTCAACACATGCCTCAACACACCCCTCAACACACCTCAACATACACCTTGTTCCTTATCTCCTTAATGCATGCCCTCAGACCTGGGCTTCCTTGTACAAAACTGCAAGCTTAGCCATAGACTATATATTATTGATAGGCAATGTTACTTTACAGTTATGCCATTTTGTACATGAACCCTCGTTGCAAATGGGTGAAAGATTCATGCAGACGTTAAACTCCATAATCACTCATTGTATATGAACCCAGGATTTGAAAGATAAATGTAAATATTCTCACTTTGTATGATGGAGAATGTTTCATTATACAATCATGTCATTTATGATCACGCTCAAGTTTCTCTATCTTGTCCTTTAGGTTCAAGGCATGAAGAAGCAAATGAAGGACGCGAAGGACGCTGTCCAGAAGCAGAAGATGGAGATCGACAATCTGAAATCCAAGCTGGACCTGTCCGTTTCCAAGCTCACAGGGACCGAGAAAGCCTTATCGGAAGCTCTGAAGAATCTCAAACAGGAGAAGGATCGATTCGTGAAGCTGACCAACGACTGGAACCGACGGATCCGGACTCTGGAGAGCGAGCTCAAGGACAAGAGTCTGAAGCTGGAACGTAGTCGGGAGAGTCTGATGGCCAAGGATAGACAATGTCAGCATTTGGAGTCCGACATGAAGGGCCACCAGCACAAGTGTCGGGAACACGAGCGAGAGATCCTGAGGATGAAGGCAGTGGAAGCTGAGTACAAGCAGCTGAAGGATCGACTGGACACCAAGGAGAAGGAGCTGATCGCGATGCAGAAGCTGTTGAAGGAGAAGGAGGCGGAGTGTAAGAAGGTTGCTGACAGTTACGAGAGGCAGATTGAAGAGATGGAGCGGGACTACAGCAGTGAGAGAGACGACCTTGAGAACCACCTGGAGGAGATGAAGGCTCAGCTGTGTCAGGCACACGAGAGACAGACAACGATGAAGGACAACATCACCAGCAACATTTCAGACTTGATGAGGGAGAAGAATGACATCATTGCTCAGCTGGAGGACAAACTGATCGAGAATGAGAAGAAGATGGAGGACATGAATGAGAACTTCCAGTCCATGATGGCCGAGAACACGGAGCTGCTCCACAACGTGGAAGCTCTTCAGGATGAGAAGAGCAAGCTTCAGGACAAGGTTGAGGAGATGGAATCTTACCTTGGTGGACTACATGACCGGATTACTCAGTATGAACCCGACAATGTATCGCTGAGGAAGGACATGGATGAACTCATGATGGAAAACCAGCTTCTGTCTGACAAGTTGAGTTCTGAGAAGAAGAGCTACTCTCAGCATAAACAGGAGAAACTGGAGCTGCAGAAGACCATTAAGGATTTGAACAAACAGATTCAGGGACTTCAGCTGAGGCTGATTGAAAGATTTGAAGACATTGACCAGGCTCATAGAAGTCTGTCCTCCTCAAGTGGAGACAATCAGGAACTCCTCCACAGTGTGTTGGTGATGGACTCCGAGCTGAAGGATGTCAACACCATGCTGCTAGAACTGAGGCAGAACTTTGATGCATACCTGGATTCCCTTCAAGGAGAGAGTCGGTCCAAATTCACATCCCTGGCAGACATGATTGAGGACATTGGCAGGAAGTGTCATTCTGTGCAGGAGATTCTCAAGGAGTCGGTGGATCCTGCACTCACTGCAGAGTCTGTGGGTTCAGATTATAGACATGAGATTACTGTGAACTCAACTTCTAAGACCAATGCAATTATGGATGAGTATCAGAATCTCAAAACCAAGTTTGACCGTGCCGTGGCAGAGTTGAAGAAGTTGAGGAAAGAGGTGAATGACGTGTACAGTAGTTATGATGAACTTGAAGCTGATGACAAGAAACTGAGACAAACGGTGAAAGTTATGGAGGAGAACTACAAATCTCAGCTTGAGCAAATGATCAAAAAGGCAGATGTTTTATCGTCAAGGATCGCCTCCAGTACAAGCAGCAGTGTGTCACAGTCTGCAAGTACTGAATCTATTCCATCCATACTCTCCCAGGAAATTGAACAACAGTTGAATCACTTAGAACAAAGACTTTTACAAGTTGAAAAATCTCTGAATGACAATGAACGTAAAGCAAAGTCTGGTGCCTCGAGGACTTCCTGTAGTTCTAAGCTGTCCATTGCAGCTAGTGATAGCCACACTATTGTGTCCAAACTCAAAGAAATGAAAGTTCAGTTAGAAAATACCAATGCGCAATTATCGTCCATAGCACAGAGTATCAACACCAGTACAGAAAACATGGACACAAGTGAAAATACGGAAGCACTGCAATCTCGTGTTGCAAAGTACGGAAAGAAAATAGACAGTTTAGCTACGATGATTGACCAAAGCTCAAAGCAGGTGTCTTCAAACCCATGTGGTGTGATCGCTCCTCAGGATAACGCTGCAGTGGACGAGTGTTTCAGTGAGATTCGGGAGAAGCTGCAGGAGATCAACGAGCAGCTGGACGCTCTGGAGGAAGACTCCGATTCCGACGACGAGGACCAGGAGCAGATCACGGTGGAGGATGTCCGGGAGAGGGTGGCCAACCTCATGGGCTACCTGGAAGTACATTCCCAGATGTCTCAGGGAGACTGGAACATTCTAGGCTTGCTCCAGCGACAGCTCATGTCTTGCACAAAGTCCTCATCGAGCCAGGAGGAAATAACCATGGAAGACAAGCTTCTCCTGTACACAGATCGCCTGACAATGGAGTCCGTGATCCTCCAGGAGATGTCTGTGCTTCTCACAGATGAGTCTAACAGTGAGAATAGGGACAGCGTATTGAAAGACATTGATTCTCAGAACTGTAAGATGTTGCTGTTGCATCAGATGCTTGAGGTGGAAACACAGTCAATGACCAAGGACAAACACGGTGATGTTCTGTCATCCTATGCTTCCCTTCTTGCAGAGAAGATAGTTCTGGAGGATGAACTTGTGTCACCGTCTTCAGACGAGTCGATGGAGGATGATTCCAGTTTAGGATTGAGCCGTCCAAGGGTCCTCGCTAAAGAGGCCCTGCTAAGATCTCAATTGGATTCCCACATCAACAGCAATATAGAGAAATCTCTCAATACCCTGGAGCCTGTCTCAACACATGTGATAACCAAGTCATTGATTCAGGGAGAACTAACTTACGCATTGAATACAATCAAAGAGAAGCTTGCGTCTTTCGAAAGTGATAGTGGTTTTGATTCTTGTAGAAAACATAGAGACTTTTTGTACAGGCAAATGAAATGTAGAGAAAAGGTTGTGACGGAGTTGGTTGAGACTTACCAGGTACAAATGATCAAGTCTCTAGCAGTGATCATCGCTAAGGAAGGTGAGGAGGTGACTGTGTTTCAGGGTGCTACAAGCGTCCTGGAAGATGTTTGCTCCGAAATCTCCACCGTTATGGAGAAACACATCCAGAAGCACAAGGAGAAGGTCCGCTATGCCCAGGACACTGACACAGCACACAGACATGACTTAGTCGTCGACACGTTGAGGGCAGATCGTGAAAAGGTCATGTCTGCTATCAAGGCAGAACATGCCAACTATGCAAGTCAAGAGGACACCAGCAGTGAAGACCTGGAAGTACCTATCCAGTCTGTCGATGTCGCAATAGAAAACTTTGGACAGATTATGTCACAAAATGCAATGATCAAAGCTGCAGCTGTGTATATGGATGAAAATTATGCCAAGGGAGATTACTCGGTGGATTCGGATTCCAGTGACGATGAAAGTGTAGATTCTCAAGTTGTAGAGGGAGAAAAAGGTTTGGACGTTTTTGTTAAAAATCTAAGCGAAATTCTGTTGAAAGAATCTACCTCAAAACAGACACTAGCTGCTCAGCTGAGTGGCGGCAGTGGAAGCAGTCCAGACAACATCGTTGCTAGGATACCAGACGTGAGCAGATATCCACCACGGTTATCGAAATATGCAGACACTATCGTCCGCGAGGCAGTGTTCCAAGCACAGCTCGTCTACACTCTCCACAAAGCCAAACTACAGCACAATAACGAAATCGCGGAGCTGAAGCACGACTACCCTCTGAGGAAGTCTGAGATCATGCACGAGGGCAGCGGGGACTCTGAGATCGACTTCCACAGCGTACTGCTGCCTCTGGAGGACGTCATGGAGAACAAGTACGACGACGAGTGCGAGGTGCTGCAGGTGATGGAGAAGCAGCTGGCAGCCCTGCAGGACGTTGTCAAGGACGCCAAGTCCCAGAACTGGACCCAGGTGAAGGACCAGCTGCGGCAGATGGAGGAGATGTTCCGGCAGGAGATGGTGTCAGCTCAGGAGCGGCATGACGTCCACATGGAGGTCTTCAAGCAGGAGCTTGGCAAGGTGGAGAAGGTGTGGGAGGACCGAGAGTCCGACCGCGACGGCTACGAGAAGGAGTGCGGCCAGCTCCACGACTACCTGGAGTCCATGAGAGCCAACCACGACGAGGAGGTGGAGAGGATGAAGCAGGATGTGATGACGGCCGTCAGTGCTATCAGAGTCAATGAGGAGACGCAGATGGTTGCTCACGTACAGAAGCTCAAGGAACAGCTGGCCAATCAGACGGAGAGCCTCAAGGTATGGCTGATAACTCTTGTATCATTAACTGAACTGTAATTTATATGTCAATTGATGGGTTAAATGTTTAATTAATTCACACTCTAAAGCATTGATCTTCCACAGTGGCAATATTTCTGGAATTTTAGTGTTATGTGAATGTATTTTAAATTCTTTCTTTCTTCATAGATGTTCTTTGAAGACATGAAGAAGGAAACGTCGATGGTCAATCAGGCATCTCTCCTTCCCAAAGTGGAACAACAACTTGCCCAGCTACATACAGCTGCCATGTGCCTGGTAAGTAATGGAATTGGTTGAGGGAGATGTCAATGTCTGAATTTGGACAGTAACCACTGAATCTAATAGCTATGTATATGCGATGATGAACAAACTGTATCCATTATTGGCATCTATTGTAGGTTGTAGTTCTAGGAATACGAGTTGAGAGTAATGTCTTGATCACACATTTACTTTCATCCACCAGGAGATGGACATTCCTTCAACACCAAGAGCTTCAATATCAGAGCCTCCTGATGGACTCCCACTGTTGCCCAGTGTGTCCTCCCCTACAGACACACAGGTATGTTACAGGTCAAATACCGTTCATCACAGAAGAATGTTTCGGTATTCAAACAAAATTATAGAAGGATCTTTTGGTATTCCAAAATAATTTGAAATGAGGTTTAGAGTAACTTTCAAGATTCTTTCACTTATTGTCATCACACTAGTAACTCTCTAGTGAGGCATGTGCTGTTTTTCACAAGAGAGTCATACTGGTAGTTCAGATTTAAATCCAGTCTTATTCCCTGCTAAAGTAAACCCACAATGTATGCCCAGTATGACTTTACCAAACACAGACAGACCAAGCTTGTCACATGTAAGCAAAGAAATATCAGTGCTCTTGTAGTAGTAGGTGCTATGAAAGTAAGTTCAATGATAGTGGATAGTAGGTATTAGGACATGTGGCATAGGACATGGGGTTTGGAAGATTCTTTCACTTATATTGTTGACCACAAAGTGCCATATTTTTGGTGAATCGTTCACTTTGTGATCAATGATATAAGTGAAAGAATCTTGAAAGCGGCTCTAAACCTGAATTAAAATAAAATACAATAGGACATATGTGGAGGGGCCATGAGAGTAGACACCTATGATAGTGAACGGTAGGTGTTAGGACAAATGCCAGTAGACTCTAGGTGCTAGGACCTCCTCTGATGACCGTGGTGTATTCCAGATTGCCGTGGAGCAGCCTCAACATGACACGGAACTGGAACAGCTGAAGAGAGACAAGGAAGAGGCTCTGGCTGAGGAGATGAGGAACACTAAAGCTGGTACGTCTTGTCCAGGGATGTCATGTCATGTCAGTAGAAAGACGAGTTGGTTGGCGACACTAGGAAAACCTTTTGTAGATACACCTGTTTCTCTTAAGTAGTGAATTCGCTTAAGTTTGTAGATAGATTGTTTGAGTCAATACCTGTCAGTTTAGCATTACACTTTGAAAATGTGTATTTGTCAGTTAAAGGGAGGTAATTTTGTGGTGTTGACTTTCAGCCCTGGATGCCATGAGGAAAGCGTATGAGGAAGAGCTGGGAGTGGAGAAGGACAAATACAGGGAGGCTCTGATGACCATGTACACCGACGACTACGTCTCAGAGTTCAAGAAGCGGCACGAGTGAGTAGAATCTCGCTCTCAGATTGAATTTGCCACTGTATGCGAAAATATTGATACATGTAGACAACCAGAACAATTTGCAAGCCAATATGCACACACAAAAGCTATATTTCAGTGTTAAAATGAATTGGCATACATTAAACACACATTACAGTCCTGGTATTGTGAAGCTATTGCATACGTAATAACATCATTAACCTGTTTGTGGAGGAAATTTGATGTTCCAGAAGGAGTAACGTTTTCCTCCAACGAAGGCTTAATGATGTCATTACATATAGAACAGGTTTGGGAACATGGCCCCTGGTGTTCCAATGACACACATGACATGACGGTGGTATGTTTCAGGGCTGAGATGGGACACATGCAGGAGGAGCTTGGTAAGACAGAGATGCACTACCAGAGCAAGTGTGAGGACTACAAGCTGATGGAGGTGAAGCTACAGCAGGTCAAGCAGGAGTACGAGAACCACTACAAGGAGCTCATCCTCAGGTATGTGCCCTTACTGTGTGTACTCTGTAGAACCCTTACTGTGTGTACTCTGTAGAACCCTTACTGTGTGTACTCTGTAGAACCCTTACTGTGTGTATTCTGTAGAACTGCTACAAGGAACTCATCCTCAGGTATGTGCCCTTACTGTGTGTACTCTGTAGAACCCTTACTGTGTGTACTCTGTAGAACTGCTACAAGGAACTCATCCTCAGGTATGTGCCCTTACTGTGTGTGCTCTGTAGAACCGCTACAAGGAACTCATCCTCAGGTATGTGTCATAGGTATCTACAGCAGCCTTACTGTATGTACTCTGTAGAATCACCACTACAAGGAACTAATCCTCAGGTGGATGGCCAGCCATAAGTGGCTACAGTGGCCTTAAGTCTGTATCACCACCACAAGGAGCTGATCACTATAGTATGCGTCTACAATAAGGAACATTGTATTGCACGAGAGAGAACTACTCTGATATAGATAATAGTGTGTACTGTTGTTGGTGTTGCAGCAACGACCATCTGAACATGATGCTGAACCAGGAGATTGATGGGCTGAAGGACTTCATCCGGAACAAACCTGCCTGTCTGACTTCAGCAGGAGGAACTATTGAGGAAGAGCTGTTTGATGCCCAGGTAGGAACATTGACACTGTCACCTCCAACCTGTACTGTATTGACTAGATGAACCCTATCATGGTCAGCTACATCTACTGCAGTTCCTGAATACTGATGCTTCTGTCTCCATGTCCAATTGCAGACATTTCATTATATGAAATTGAAGTTGGTTGTGGGAGATGTTCAAGAATCTTATTGAATCTTATTAAACTGTTCCTTTTGACCATACTTTTCTATGCAATCTGCCATGAACAAATATTACTGTACTACATTTACTCTCTCTTGTTGCAGATCATGATCAGAGTGAAGGATGCAGAGCTACAGAAACTGAGATCCCAGGTCAAGAACTTTGAGAACAGTCTGCAGCGTAGCACTGGCGTAAGTTACAAAATATATCATACTAATAATGTCCTATTTACCAATGTCCTTTTTCATATTCCTGGCAGTACATGCATGTGATTATAGGTACTCCTGATAGTTAGCACTAGGTGTCTATGGCAGTGTTGTTGACTACAGGAATATTACCACTGGGTGTCGATGGCAGTGTTGTTGACTACAGGAATATTACCACTGGGTGTCTATGGCAGTTTTGTTGACTACAGGAATATTACCACTGGGTGTCTATGGCAGTGTTGTTGACTACAGAACTGACTGCTCTGTGTGTTACAGGAGCACAGACAGGCGATGACTCAGTACCTGCAGGTGATGAAGGAGAACCACGAGCTCAAGGCCCAGGTCCAGGAGAGGAAGCACGAGGAGGCCGGAGAGTCGGGGACCAGGCGGCTAATCAGAAGAAGTGAGACATAGTTGACTTACATTTCAGCCAATCACAGCTCTCCTTTCTCGAAAGTTTAAAATTATGTCCTTTTTTTTTATGAATCATATGAATAGGTAGATCTACATGCGTACATGAACAATTCATACAAAGGAAAATTACTCTTGTGCCAAGACTTAGTTAATATATTTTATTCAACAATTTTAGTGTGATATTAATTAATGATCATGTTGTGACATCCAATTTTCCTGTTGTAGCACCGTCCTTCCACCAGCGTGCCCGCAGTCCAAGTCCTCAACCTTCGTCCTCCCTGGCCTCGTCAAAGAAGGACGCGGAACATTCGAGCCGGGACTCGCACCGCAGACGCAGAATGGGCGCTCAGGGTGAGACATTCAACACAGAATATTTAAGTTGTTTGTCATACAATACTGTGCACGACTTGACCCGGCAGCTACAACATAGCCGCCATGTGTGTAGGGAGCAGGTGGTAGTGCAATCAGTGTTCGAAATTACTGCTCGTCCGCTGGCCCGGCCATTCCTCCCAATGCTAAAGGTATCCTACGGGCCAGTAAACATTTGTTATTTGTATCATTATTCGGGCCATTAGGTTTCCAGCGGTAATTTCAAACACTTGATGTTTGGACTTCTGATTGGGTCTATTTCCACGTTTCGAGAGTTCCTGACGGTACTATCATAGTTCTATGCTCTTCTGTGGAACAATAAATTGTATGTATAGTCATATTAGTGCACAAAATGTCATCTTTCTCTTGATTGTTTCTCAAAGCTTGCATATCCATTATGAGATCATAGTGCTCTTGTAAGTGCCCAATTCTCATATTATAAGAGATCGCTACAAGTGCTATGGTCTCATAGTAGATACGAGAGCTTCAAGAAACGATACCCGTAACTTTTTTTGTGAATTTAGAAAAAGACTTTCTGGATACATGAAACTTCATCATACCTTTGTCATTTGTAAATTATTCTGATTTGTATTTAATTGTTTCCAGATCTGAGGCGATCAAAGAGCAGTCCATCACTTCCGTATGTTTTCGACGCAAAGAATCCACTGATCCGACCAAAGGACGCTGGGAAAGCTACAAGGAAATCCATCAGTGGAAAAGACCTTGGTACATCCCCACGAGGAATAAAAGCCAGCAAATACTAACTTCATTGCTATCAGTGAACAACATACTTCATTGCTATCAGTGAACAACATACTTCATTGCTATCAGTGAACAACATACAACATACTTCATTGCTATCAGTGAACAACATACTTCATCGCTATCAGTCAACTGACTTCATCACCATTGGTGAACAAACTTCATCGCTATCAATGAACCAATGTCATCGCTATCAAAGAGCAACATCTGTAATATATTGGGAACTGTGTTGGATTTTACAAGAAGAAGCATTTTATTTCTCACAGATTTCCTCGTATTTACTGGCATTTATCACTTTCAGGTATCCTTGTATTTATAGATGTTTCGTGGGCTTCAAGAACAAAAGGAACAGATTTTGTTTCCAATTTTTTATATTTTGGTATTATTGTGATGAACAAAAAAAAAGAGAGTGAATAGAATATGGGTCTTTATCTATGCATGTATTTAAAACAAACTTCCATTCAGATATGATAATACCAAAGGCTGTGTTGCATTTGTCTGAACAATTTGAATGCAATAGTTATGTATTATGCAATCTTAATGCAGTTGTGGTTTCTGCTTTTGCTGTATTAACTTAAGAGATTTCAGAGTGTTGTGAAGATGCATTACATACATACTTTGGCATACAAAATATATATCAAGAAAACTTTACAAACAAATTCTTGTCATTTTGAAAGTTACCGGTACTTATATCAGAAAATACCAACTTCCAGACTAAAATTTCAAGTAAAGCCAAAGATGATTCTAACACTGTATGACTAATGGTGCCACTGACTAAATCAAAATATGGGCTTCCGTTTTATGTTTACCAACTTTCAGAAATATGCAATTACGTGTGTGAGAAGTAACCACATCAGAGAGGTACAAACATTGGTCACTTCTGAGATGGCATTCACATGACATGTATTCTAGACCGTATGTTGACTGATACTAGATAGCATTCTGACACATGACCGATGTAGTGGTAGATGTGAATATCATAGAACCATCTGAAGTGTTCCACATTTCACACATCTCGCATTCGTCATTGCGTCATGATAAACGATCTGGAGTCAAGCACTCCAAGGAACAAGGTATTAATTAAAAACGTAGGATTTGATTAAAATTGAACAGTCAGCTGCGAATGGACGATTCATTTGATATTCAGGGAACTTAATTTATTGAATGAACGTACATATGTGTGAGTTGTCTCCTCTTGCCAATCAATACTAGAATTCTAACCTTTGAAATTATTATTTGCTAATCTCTTGTACCATATATAGTGGACACTCCTTGAAATATAATCAAGTACTTCAAGCTCTTGTGTTATTATGGACATTGAATTATAAAGATAATATGCGACTGTTGTGGGAAATGCTACACAAAGATTTTATTATATGTATTTTATAGGAGCTTCCAATGATAGACGCCATTCGAGAAACAAAATATATTTAATATAGGGCAGTTTTATATCATCGTATTTGACTTATTTAAAACATTTCAATCACTATTAAACATATGTATTGACAAACTACTGTATAATAGTGTGATAAATGTCTTGACCTGTTAATAAAGATTGCGTATAATTTGTATTTGTTTTATTTTAGCTGAGAAAAAGAAAACAGAAAAGAAAACATTTATTTTTGCAGTTATGTTCTTTATTCCATAATTTATGTTTTTAAATAGGATTTTGTTAATTTATTCAAAGGAAATGTCCATATTTAAAACAGTTAGCTTGACTTGCCTATTTATACACTATTCTTATTTGAACAGCATGTTATTATCATGTCCACACATCTCTCGCTCTAATATTTACCGCTCAATTTTAGAAATATAATCGTCACACATATTTCTTTAACCTGAACAAATAGAGAATACAAATTATATTTTATTCCTGACATTTACATACATGTATTGCATTGTTTATTTCTATCATTTTGATCTTGCTTTTGCCATGCGAGAATTTTGATACCCTTTGTATATTGCTACTAATTGTACATAAGAGATTGATGATATTAGTTCCTGCGCTGCGCCTGTACATTCAAGAAGTAGAGGAATATTACATATATATAGTCCACATATCGTTTTTTCACACTGCTATATCTACAACTGTACTTACATCCATATATATAGATATGCTTTACTTATTTGCTGCTGTACATGTCATATTAAACAAACTGTACAGGAAAGAGAACAAGAAAATGCTATGTTATAAATTTGTTTACACTTTTGCCTATAAATATGCTACATATCCATGTACTAACTAACATGTATACAATACAGACAAATAATTATATTTTGGAAATATTAATATGCGTTTGTTGTCGATATGGAAGCTCTTTTTGAGCAGAGTATATGAACAGAATTCAATGTAAGAAATTCTGACATACAATTTTGTCGCATCCATCTCCGCCAGGGAGGGATAGAACGCCGAGCTATACTTGTCTCTACTCCTCCACCCGGAATACCACACATTTCTCTGGCTGGGTCGTCGCAAATGGGTGAAAGATTCCTGCAGCGATGTTAAACTCCACATTCACTCACTCTCTGGCTGGCAAATGGTATCCTGATGGCAGAGTTGTCTTTCCCTGTGTAGCAGCAGCAGAACTCCCAGCATTCACAAGAATGTTTTTCTATTGCGGGTATTTAACAGCTACCACAAACTACATGGCGACCGATTCTAGAAATCATGATGAGAAAGTGTGATCAGTAAGTAGGTATACAGGGCTCTGGACTAACATATGCCCGACGTACAGGGGCAAGTTAAATTGCACTGCAGGCAACCTACTTTTTTTACATTTTGCACCTTTGAAGCCTTTGTTACTTGCCCTGAATGTTAGTCAAGAGCCCTGGGTATAGCTATACATTTTAGGACGAATCTGATTGGATGGCAAGTGCTTTGATCTCGCTCTGCCACACAAATAATAGGTTTGATGGCGAGGGATCTAGTGAGTTAGATCGCATGGCCTTGGCAAGATGATCAAACACCATGCAAGCTTCTTTTTCGATTTATAGAAGAAGAAAAAACACAAACTAATAATTCAAAGGCAAGCTGTTTTATTATAAGACCTTGCTTCACTTTTCACAATTTGTAAGCATGGTAAGGTAACCATGGGAACACATGACAATGAAACATGTGAAATGGATCATAGTGAAGACAAAATATGAACAATATATGAACAATGTCTCATGATGCATACTTTCTCATGAACAGTACGTGTTCTCTCCCTATACTATAGACACACAGACGTGCGGTAGTTGAACATTACTAATGGCTCAGACAGACTATAGTATAGGAAGATGGATCAACATGGATAGGCTGAAACCTCTAATTGTTGTCAACATCAAAACTAAAACTTCCAACATTAAACAAGACAATTTACATCATCATCTATGTGTGACAAGCATCCAGCAGGTTCATCCATGCCATGTGTTAGTGTAAATTAGTTCACGAACACCCCAAGATGTGAGAGAACACCGAGATGTGAGAGAACACCAAAAGAGGTGGATGGTATCTCGCGTATGAGCAAGAACAATTTTGAAGGCTTTCGATTGGCCGATCCATAACGATCAGAAGTAACTGGAATGAAATATCAATGCCCGCAAAATTTGAATATTGCAATTAATAAATTATACATGAATTTAGCACTGTCAGCAAAACTTGCTGTTAATCAATCAAATTAATGTTTGCCTATAACAGTTCATCCACTCACTCCTCCCATGCTAACCTTCTGCCTACCGCACACACCCACAGATGCCCTATTAGAGCAGTGATTGTATTTAAGACAGCAGGGAGATTAGCAGATGTTTCCAAACTAATCTAACTGCCAACGTTATATAGTTTGCAATAGAATATTGAAATACTTTATGTGTATCGTTCACTAGATACATTATCTTACTAACACTATAACATGGTAACAATAGGGGGGGGCAAGTGGTGGGGACAGCACGTAAACTAGTGCAAATGTGTTGCTTCTGCGCTTCGCACATACACCACTACACATGACGTAATAATGGGAACAATGTTTTTTCTCAACTGGTTCTTAATGAATGCGCAGTTATATGAGCTTGCCGCTTA
>JAVCKZ010061895.1:0-2500 GCA_034780755.1 Lepetodrilus elevatus
CTACTACTACTACTACTACTACTACTACTACTACTACTACTACTACTACTACTACTAGTACTACTACTACTACTACTGTACTGGCTATTGACCGTAACGGGTTAACTAATTAACCTACATGCTTCCAGCTTAGTATCGTACCAGGTTGTTAGTATCGTACCAGGTTGTTAGTATCGTACCAGGTTGTTAGTATCGTACCAGGTTGTTAGTAACGTACCAGGTTGTTAGTATCGTACCAGGTTGTTAGTATCGTACCAGGTTGTTAGTATCGTACCAGGTTGTTACTTTATGGACACCCTTTGCAGCACTCTCCCTCGTGAACGTAAGGATCTTCACATGGACATTTTAGACCGCTTATCAAATATTCAGGACAATCAATCCCTAAAATAGGAACACATTGGAATCCTTCTGATCTAGTTTCCCTACAGGTGTAAGGTGCACATGGGACGCTGTTGTCGTCCTCGTACAGCGCAAGAATCTTCCCATTGTGCTTGCAGGTGGAGGTGGAGGTGGAAGTTGGAGGTGGAGGTGGAGGTGGAGGAGTAGGAGGAGGTTGTACAGGAGAACGAGCAGTCACAGTGGTTCCTATGTAGCTCAGTGCAAGCAAGAGAACACACACTACAAAGACTCGGTACATGTCTACAGCAAGTCGTCCTGTTCTGTTGTTGAATGCCTAAACACCCGGTACTGCTGGCCACGGCTTCTCCAGATACAGCTGATCTAATTGCTTACAGCAATGTCTTTTAAAGGGGTGACTGCTGGGTGCAGCTGCCGTTTCAATATCTTCAATTACAGTTGTTAGTATCACTCATTCATTACAAATCAATATATAGTACATTGGTAACTTATGAATGTGTTAATTCGGAGAGGACACGTGGTGTTCTCAATTGAAAATATCATACGTTTGTGTATGGTGATGTACACGACTTTGACTAATTATAATAAAATCTAATACAAAATATAATAAAAATAAAATAATAAAATCTAAATAATTATTCAAAGTCATGTGGCTGATGCTTCTATATTGCTACATCGTATATATTAGATTGCAATATTATAATATTTTCACAATACCAAAATGTATACAGAAAATGAACGTGTTCTTTAGTCGTGCTGTGGATCATGGTTGTATGTGGATGACTACTTATAACAAGTGATACTATGTATGGTGTTTAGCTAAACAAATAATTGCACTATCCAAAGAGTGGTTGACGTTTAAAGTGAAACTCTCAAGTGTGGTTTATTGTAATATCGAGATTGACGAAGAAATTATTGAGGTGGTGAGATTGGCGACATCTGTAGATTTTACTTATGTGATACTTTTAATTAAAAATATAATAAAATTACGCGGTTGAGGTTCCAGTCAAACGGTTCCAATCAAAAGCTGGTTGATACATCATCTGGCATAGCAAAACTACGAATATTGAGCTCTACGCAAATGGCATCATTGGACAAACACATGTATTTGCTTAATCAACAGAATTACGGGTATCCTGCTATTGGTACGTGACATGCTCTTTTGTTATTTCTGATCATGATCAATACAATAGTTCACAGTTATCACTATTGGCTCTTCAGCGCCATCCTACTAAAGATAGTAGTAGGTTCTCCTCCCAGTTTAGGCAAACCAACAAGGCAGTGGTCATAAAGAAACTGTCTCTAGCCCCACATCGCTCACCCTCACTCACAAAGATAAAGCACAGACGTCATTGGTAAACATTGAGACCATCAACACCCCCAAGGTTGTAGAATAATCAGTTTATTTCCACTTTGAATTACGACCTAGTCCTCGCTCACCGCTCAGATCGGCACTGTAAAGCGCGCTCAAGGCGAAGACCAATTTCCGAATTTAAATATTCGGGAAGTCGTAGTGATGTCGCGAAGCCAAGCTCCTCAGCATGACTGTTCTGGACATTATTCAAGTGACTGGTCATCTTGATAGCAGGCGAGGTTAATGAGTGTGCATGACGAGCAACTCTGGCACGTACATGTGTCTGCAGAGCGAGCAGGACACCTCCACAGAGCGATCAGGACACCTCCACAGAGCGATCAGGACACCTCCACAGAGCGATCAGGATTTCTCTACATAGCTAGCAGGACACACCAGATCGAGAAGGACACATCTGCAGAGCGAGCAGGACTTCTCTACATAGCTAGCAGGACACACCAGATCGAGAAGGACACATCTGCAGAGCGAGCAGGACTTTTCTACATAGCTAGCAGGACAGACCAGATCAAGAATGACACATCTGCAGAGCGAGCAGGACACATCTGCTGAGCAGGACATACAGATTCGCTCAAAACCAAAAGTATGTCACTCGGGCATACATGTCATCTGATACGAAATAACATAAGTTATCTCTTGTTTGCACATCGTACACGTTTGTAGCGTTTACTAAATGCACCTCACAAGGTCGGTAGTTTACTGACGAAACGTTACTAAGGGAGTTCATGACTTTAGATTAAACATGATTTATTCACAGTACAACATAATTGGGTA
>JAVCKZ010061895.1:7500-15292 GCA_034780755.1 Lepetodrilus elevatus
GTACCGAAAATAATGTTAGTGCAACGTGGAACGTACGTACTTTCACTTTTAGTAAATCTACCTATCATAGTGAACAATAACAATGCCATTATCTCAATGTGAAGAAATATGAATACATCAATGCCAACAGAGACCATATACATCTGTGGTCTCTGATGCCAAGTAATAGACTTACTTGAAATAACTGGAAATAATTATTGTATCAAGACGGAAAATAAGGAAGGACTCGTATATGTGTGTTTACCACTATCACTTCAATCTGCTACTGTATAGCCTATATATCTCCTGGTCCAGTCACAGGACCGTCCTATGTAAACTAGTCTAGCAAACTCTTGACTGCCCCAGCACCAGTGGGCGGCTACTAGCCGGGTATCAGGCGCTATATAAATATCCAACATAGTTCTACTTCTAGTAAACGGATCGGGTGTCACAGCCACCTTGCAGCGTAGTTGATTTTAGTAGACCGGAAATAACTCTCTGGCTTTCATCATGAACTATCGAGAAAGCAGAACCAGAACATGTCAGATAATTAATTATGATGTCCACTAAGACAGCTCCCAGTGCAGTCAAAAGTCAAACTGACTTAGCTTGTTCTGTGTCCAGTATCACAGTATCGCAGAAACAACACAACAGAGATAACATCTCAGAATGGTGGATTGTTCTTTTTGGGTATATCGAACGATATTCTCACAATCACGGCGAACCCTTGTGTATCAATACACGAAATACTTACCACGTGCATATGCCTTTGTTTATAACGAAATGAAAATATACTCCCATAATAATTGAAATATGAAATCAAATGCCATTGCTTCTTGTGTGATTTTGACATACTAGTACTTCTTTTATTTTCTCCACCATCATGAACCCGCTACCATGTGTATCGTTATAATAGTTTTAGCTAATTTTCTTAAGTATTGAGGCAATAAAAGTGTTTACTGTATTGCAATATTGGCCTTACACTTGTAGTGTGTTCCGAAATGTTTACTTACGACAGCTACAATTGTTATGAGCTACTAAACAGGCCCCTGTAGCCACGGCAGACAGGCTTGATAGCATCTATGGTTTCTTCCATACAGACGAATTTTCTTTTCGTCCATTGAGTTTCCGGGCTTGATCACGCGATATGTCACACATCTTGAGTAATTAGTACTAATGACGGGAACTTGGTTTGGAAGTAGCCAGTTAGGTTTGTGTGTTCTTATTTTAGAAGTAACACGCATTTATTCTCCGCCGTATCTGTTACAGAGCAGCTGAAAAAGGTATCCAAGGTCCAAGGTGGCAATGTGAAGTGCTGGATAACGAGATGTTTATTGCAACCAGGAACTCACGAACATATGAGCACGACCAAGTGGTTCATAAAACTAACTGAGCAGATCAGCAAACCAATTCAATGTCGACAATGACCTATATATTTCTAAAGTCAGTTATCATCCTTAATATCCGATAGTAGTATTACTTTTATTTTCTGAAAAGTATATGCATTATAGAATGCCTGGTATATTCCAGTACAGGCATTTCACATAACTGATTATACGTATTAGCTGTAGTGTAGGCACCGCCAAAAATGTTACATTGTATATGCTATGAATGATTTTGTTCCATCACTTCGTCCTTGTATTATATTACATGTCTTATGCTATCTATAATTGATTGTGCATATATTCAAGCACTGTGCCGAGATGCGATGTGGAGATTGTATTACTATGTCGATGTACCACTGGACGTTCATGTGTCAACTCGTCAGTGGCTGGTCACAAAGGCCGTGGACAGGCTAGAAGAGTCGTCTCCAACAGACCGGAAACCATTATGCCTTCTCTGTAATTGGACGTCAATCTCTATGGACGCAGACAAGATACGGTCAGATTCCTGTTGATGGCACAGACTGTTTTGAACTTTGCATTAGGTTGCAAAAAGAAAGCCTCTGGGTTTCAACATATATGGCACGTGTCGCAGATAATTGCCCTTCGTAGTAGACCCGGGTATAGTTTCACGGAGCTCTCTTAGCCGCTAAGAGACCATAGCACTCTGTTAGCAATGTAATACCTATCGGCAAAGAAAGTGCCATGGTCTCTTAGCAGGCTAACAGAGCTCTGTGGAACGATACCCTGAAGGTTGCTGAGATTATTAATTTGTATTTGTCTAGGCACGTGTTTTATTCAATCAATTAATTACACATCATGTCCCCTATAATCATTCAATATTTTCATTTTTAACAGGATTATTTTACATGGTCAAAACATACTATTCGATAAGTATTTCCGCCAACTTATTGTTTCCATTTGTACAACAAGCATGGCTCTTGTGAACAACATTCTGAATTCCAATTTCAGCTTTCTCTCTAGAGTTGAAGCATTTGATGAACCTAAAACCAGCAGGTTTTCATCATGGACATTTTTCAGCGATTTTCATTTTATACATGTACGTAGATTATTGATACTAAATACACTGATATACAGTCATCAAAATCAATAGATTCAGCGTCTGGATGAAGATGAAGAATTATTCCCTAAAGGATTGCGTGTATCAAGTAACAGTGCACTCTACTGTCCGTAGTGCATTACATGATCCATCTATTACAAATAGAACCGCTGTCGGAAACTTATTTATAACCTTTTAACGGCTTATCTTGGTTAAACTTGAAACCTATTTCATTACATTGTATTATTATCAAGGTTCTGTTTAATTTATGATCCATCCAAAATGTTATACAATACTAGTATATGAAATAAAAAAACATATTATTGTTATTAGGGTCTGTGCATTTCTTTTCAGACATATTCGTGAATGTAAATGCTGTTCTGTTATTTCTCATATGATGCATTACGTTTTGGAAAACATTTCTTATCCAAGACATTCCGTTGTATTTGAAAACAAGGATCTTGCAGCTATAATTTGTGAAGTTGTTCCAACTCATCCTGTGGAATGTCAACTTTAGTTTCGCTGTCACTTTGCGAGAAATATGCCAGTAGGTGTAACTTGAAACTTTAAATATTCACATCAGAATCACATCGTAATCAGGTATCTATTGTATTGAACATCGATCACATTCACAATGCCATGTACACGCGTGATATTTACAGGATGTAAATTTAATTTAGAAGTAATAGCTAGGACGAGACGCAAAGCTACTTCTACTAACACATGTCTGATATCACCAACACATTAAAATGTCACCAGGCGACAATACATTATATTCAATTGAGAATTTGAAAATGTGGAGGCTCAGAATGTAGGAGATGTACATGTGTTAGTAGTTATGTAACCGCGTCATGTAATCAAATAAACAATGTACTTTAAAGATATATAAGTTGAGTCACCCTAAAGTAGTCACTAATTCGCCATGACAGTTCTGTGTAATCGGTATAATCGTTTCTAGTTCCACGATTGGCTCAATATCATTTTAGTGAGTGTTACGTATATTGATATTTTCACTAAATATGTCAAATACTGAGTATCATAATTCCAAGATGGTACCGATAGCCAATGACATCACGTGACCAAAACTGATGATCCTGCCGATAGGAGAGATGTCTTAGATCGTCTTAGTCAGGAGGCAGAAGGGTCGAATCGAGAAGTATCTGCTTATAAAGAAAAGTACAATTTATTTAGTATTGGAAGTATTGTGATGCTTTTGGAAGAAGACAGGCATGCTCTAAATATAAATTTCGTTTATTTAGTATTCGCAGTAACTCAATGTAATAACAAAAAGCTCAAAGAAAATAATTCCTTTGAAAGAAGCTAATCGTCCGAATAATGAGTTAATGGACGTTATTTTATTGCCATGTTATCATTTAATTTCCGTTTATTCCTAGACGTATGATAGACAACAATCTCTTTATGGTTGATTTCGTTTTTACTCGTTGCCATTAATGCCCTGAAAGAGTTTAGTTTTTGGATATATTTTCTGTACATACTTGTGATTATTTCATTAATATAATTTACAAGCGTTCACGATGGATCAGTGTTTGTGTATGTGTTTGAATGTGTGTAACATCGCTGAGTCTAACTCGAGTATGCGAAGTTCATAGTGCGGTAGCAATATGTGTACATTATTTTAACAACTACTCCACTAGTGATAAACAAAACCGCACGAAAATCAAATAATCAACACGCAAGCAATGGCAATACATAGAGTTTGCGGTTACAGTTTACATATTCAATACAATACGATCAATTACAGGGTGATCCAAAATCAAGTGGACTCACATATTGTAATGTAACTTTGATATTTAACCATCTCCATGCTGAAGGCGACTACCAGAGATGCCCTAAAGATTAGCGCATGTGTCTAATCTCAGGGAGAGGGTTAAACAGCGAAACGTATTAGGTTTTCACAGAGTAATTGACATTCATCCTTGTCAAAACTATTTCGTGCACATTTTTCCTATTTGTAATTATTTTTTACATTTTGAAAAGATATACTTGAAGTGAAAGGTTTTTAAAAATAAATGTAAAACAAGTAAAAATCAAAGGGAATTGCCACGAACATCTTGACAATGACCAGCTCTAGGTAGACACTTTATTATGTTGTACAGTATACAGTGTACGTGTATGTCTCTATATTGAAGTTACCTCCTCGTCTATCCTAGCTTCAAGCCAATCACACTTTAATTGTCACTTTACAGAGAACAGGGATTGCTTCTTAAGTAGATTGTGGAAAACGACATGTTCTAGGATGATGTTCTAGGATGTACAGCATTGCCCAATAAATCCCCTGTACTTTGAACACCTCATTGTTGTTAACTGAATACGGTTTCTTTCATCCTCCTTACATCACGGCTAAACCCCCAGCACGTTATACACGGTGTTGGAGAATGCTCTGCTTTGTTCCGTGTCGTTTAGGTGGCAATTCAGGCTTTATAAATTCATTCAAAATTACCAGTTGAATCCGATGACCCACAATATATTGCAGTCTCCGGCTAGCTTAACTCGCTTCAGTGAAGGCAACCGGAAGCGTCCTAAAGTCAAAAAGTAGTCCTTGTTCCTAGTCCAGCAGGGAGATATTTAAAGGCAATATGCTGTAGTATCATCGTCGCAAATGGGTGAAAGATTCCCACAGCGACGTTAAACTCCATATTCACTCACTCACTGTAGTATCACCACGTCCAGTCTGCGCCAATTAGTTTGTTATGAAAGTACACAATTGTCGTTTTTGTCAGAGATTGTAAAACATACGATATGTTTGGTGCTCTTGCGCTTCATTTCTCTTTAGACATTAAATGTCTGTTGCAACAAAGTTAGAAACATGGCTTTATGAAGTTTTCTGATTGTAGTTTGACTACTGTTAGGTGGGTTTTGTCTTTATACAATTATTATTCGTTTTTGGCAGGCGAGACTTAGATGAATACATATTAATACATCTATTAATACATAATGGTCTGTGTGTTGAGGATGAATGCGTGTATGTGTGTCTGTGTGTGTGTGTGTGTGTGTGTGTGCGTGTGTGTGTGTGTATGCGTGCGTACGTGCGTGCGTGCGTGCGTGCGTGCGTATGTGTGTATGTGTGTGTGTGTGTGTATGTATGTGTGTGCTTTTTTCCTTATATAATGCTTCATTATCAATTTTAATAATAACTAAATCGAGATGTTATGTTAGCTGCTTCTATAAGTAACCCTCTCCATGTTGGAGGCGACCTAAAGGACATCAGCTGTCATTAATCCAGCAGTAATTATCTAAATCAACAACTGACAGTAAACGTGAGATATTTCTGAATCTATGAGCATTAAGAGTCTTGTATCGGCAATGCGCGAGAGACTTCCGTCACGTATAGAACAGGAAACAAATAACAGTTCCTGTGCTAGACCGGAACCAGTCTTATAGAGTCTCTGGGATTAAGACTAATCCCTAAAGCGAGTGATAGCTTATGGTCTGACGCCTGCTAATACACATATCCAGCATACCGTTTTGATCTAAGGCCAACTAATGTTTCAGTCTACTTGGCAAGACATCCCGCGAGTATAAAGTAATACGTGTAACTGGTGGTTCCTGTTACGGGATGTATTTAGTATTTATTGCATCCACTGGTATATAGTACATACGTGGGAAAGACATGGTTTATGTTTAACTGTCATTCTAATATCACCGGTTTATTTGTCAATCTTGGAATCTATGTACAGAACTATCTGTGCTCTGCTGATGACAGTATTATCGACATTTACCTTGCACTGTTCGTGTCTAGCCTTTTGAATGATTTCAAGTGTATTCGTATACGTAATTGCTCACGAGAGTATAACAGTTAAGCTGAATGATTGCGATCTATTTTATCTCAGGTATTACTAGGACATGCCATCAGGAGAAATGTATTCTCTCATTTCATGGATATGCTGGTATTACATTTATTTTGACTACACAAGTAAGTACTTTATACAAGCAGTTACTTATTCCACATGTTTTACTAGTTATCAATAGTTTAATTCTTATATTACAATTACAATTATCTATTGTCTATTGTCTATTAATTATTATATATTGTGTCATATACTATATAGGCCTACGTGTGTCAACAGTTTACCATTAGCTTATTATAAATTGAAATGGCTAACACGTTTTCGTACACATAAACGTAAAGGCCATTATTAGACTAGGCAACGTTTATCGCCGCAACAGTTAAGTGTTTCCATAAGTTGCGGCAACTTTTGTCTCCGCAACATTTTGCTATACATTATAGGCGACCATTTTATTGTTTCGGGCGACTGGGGGTCAAGGGTCAACCCTAGGGTGATGAAATTAGCCAATTAGGGTATTCGTATGATCATAAATGTTTGGTCATTGGCTAATTTCATCACCCTATGGATTTGCACGTGCAGTCATACACTATTTTGAGGATACTTGTCGTATGGAATAGAACATTCAAGGCGATCTCTTTTTCGTCGTAGCAACACATGGGAGACAATTACGCGATTTTTCACTATACACTACAACAAATATCGCAGCAACACTGTTGCGGCGATAACAGTTGCCTGGTCTATAATGGCCTTAATGTACGATACGTGATCAGTGTGATTTGGACAATGAAGGACCAGATAATGGTGAATAGCATAGAAAACCGGCGCGACACTGGCTCATTTGTAGCTATGTGCGACGAGGAGTTATCTGACCCTTCTCTCCCAACCTGACAAAATTCTCGTAATGAGCGGCAAGCCTCTTAAAGGATGAGATGACATTTGCCAGACAAGTGCCAGGCCATTCTATGTAGGCTGGCTTGACATCATTCCTCTTAAGAACTCCTCTAATTAGAAGTATTAGTGTAGTTATACCTCCATTAACGAGCAGGGGCACACATCCTTGTCGTCGGGTTTTCTAAGGCAATTTATGTCCCTCTCGTTACTCCATAGATGACCAATGGTCTATTTTGAAAAGTTATATAACGTTCTCCAATTAGACCCGAAATATAATTACAAAATTTCTGATTACAGCCCGGAAGAGGTGTTTACTTTATTAGGAACTAAAACTGTTGGTGGCTTAATTAACACTAGTGTTTAACTGTCTCTGTGGTGAAGGCAACCGGAGATGTCTTAAAGAGCAGTGCCTGTGTCTAATACGGCAGGGAGAGTGTTAACACTGATTTTAACTTAAAGTGTATTTCTTTATTGCTGAGAAATTGTTAATATGGGAGCCATTCTGTTATTATTTCAGATATAGTATGTGTGTTTCACTCATGTCGTTATCTTCCATTTCTGAGAGAGAGAGAGAGAGAGAGAGAGAGAGAGAGAGAGAGAGAGAGAGAGAGAGAGAGAGAGAGGAGAGAGAGACAGCAGAGAGAGAGAGAGAGAGAGAGATAGAAAAAACA
>JAVCKZ010061906.1:0-15292 GCA_034780755.1 Lepetodrilus elevatus
TCTAATTTGATTAAATTGTGAACATTGAAATAAGTAATGTAAACTGTCTTCATATGGATGGCCACATGTACAATCTGTTATCGTTATCGGCGTGACCGCGCCTTTAACAGTTTACGTTAACCATCTCCTTGCTGGATTAAGCACATGCGCTGCTCTTTGGGGCATTTCCGGTTGCCTTCAGCATGATGAGTGCCAAAGATATCTACACTTAAGTGGTTAACTTACTAATCATAGCAACCGACCATTTGAAGAGGTTAGTTGAAGATCTTGCAGACATCTTTGAAGACCATTTGGAATGGCCAATGTGAAACATTTGACTCATTTGATGACATTGTTCAGATGCACCTCCTGGGTAGTGATCCATAGGTGTTCTTCTTTGGAATGTAGTGAGCAAGCACAGCACAGAGTAAATTGCCAGTGGCAGCCATGTTGGATTGTGTACTGTGCCGTCTGCTCCACACTGTGCCGTCTGCTCCGGACAGAAAGTACAGACAGAACAGTTAGAAAGGAGCAGGACCTTGTAAAATCTGACAGATACAACACAATTGGTAATCTTTTAGTATTTTATAATTTATTGGCTTTTGGCTTATTTACAATACATGTACATGACAAGTTGAAAGCTGGTGTGTAAAAACAAGTATGAACATCTATCAATGAATGAATATATGTACAATGCCATGCTAAGGTCAGACATGTACAGAAACAATGTGCTTACTTTAGAAAGACAGCATCAGAGAGAGGTCGGAGTTCAGAGTACAGGAACTATACAATGGGGGATCATCTCAACATGACTTTTGATATCCGCTAACTCAAATTTATTGTGGCAGTATTTTACTTTTTCCACAATATGACTAAAATCATATCTTGGTTTGCTCTTTATACATTTTGAGATCCTGTTGCGAAACTTTACGAATGTCCAAATATCTGAGTGAGTGCCCAAAAATATGAGCATCAGTTTCTGATCTGATAGTAATGCGATTACTCTTATAGTATCAATGACATATCATCTTTTGGTCATATCTTGTTTCATCATGAAGGGACCTTTCATACAGAAAAAACGAACAGTCAGAATGAATAAATAGGAGTTACTTCCCTTAGGATTCTCAATAAATGTATTGAATGTTGATGGCTACCAAACACCTCAGAAACATAATTTTTTAATTGACTATTACGGTAGATTAGGTTTCTGAAGACTTGTCGATTTAATTTTTAAGGCTTCTATGCAGTGATTAGTGGCTATAAATCCAAATGATTTACTCATCTCTTACTATGACATTTCCTCTATGTATTTCCATACTATAGTATTACATGCTATAAATTACAAGATAACCTTTTCAGACATTCCATAAAATACATGCATATTCAATAATATATATATGGGCATGTACATTTTTGAGAATCGAAATAATTGTTGTAATATTTAAAGACGGCTAAAAAAAAGGCCTCACTAATAAGTTAAACAAAATTGTTTGTTGTTTATTCTGAATAGTTATCAAAATATCTCCAGTGAAAATATACTGATACTGAGTCCTGTTCAGCTTATATTCTATGTTCACAACCTGGGGAGAAATCATTGTTGGACACTGTCACACATTTCCTGTATTAGAAGACCACTCAAGCACCAACCAGTATTCTTAATAGCACGATTCAACATTTTTACAGTACACACAAGTCACAACAATTCAATTATAACCTCTAGTCAATAGTAGGAATGACTTTGGCAAACCTGCTGATTCTGAGAATATATCTTTGGTTACAATACAGGGTGTTGTTTCACAGAGCTCTCTTAGCCGCTAAGAGACCATAGCACTCTCTTTGCCGATAGCTACGGCAATACATTGCTAAGACAGTGCTATGGTATCTTGGCGTTTTAAGAGAGCTCTTTTAAACGATACCCTGGTTCTCTGAAATCGTTTAAAGTATTTACAATTTAAGAGTACACACATTTATTCAAAGATATTTTAACATCCTGTTGTTACTATGTTTGAAGATTTTAATTGTTACCATGGTTACATAAACATAGCTTTAACCTTCTCCTTGCTGAATTGTTCCATTGTGCATGTGTTTTGGACACATCAGTGAGGAGGTTAATATTAACATACTGTTACTTTTTATGTAATAATGTTTGCAATTTTATTTAATTCTAACTGCTGGAGACGGCAGTGGGTAAAACTCAGTAAGACAGATGGTTAACAAACAGGATATACATTGCTCCCTCGATATAACGCTGAATTTGGAGTCCATGACATGCCACCCGCGTTATAATACCTGCGTTATATCAACAAATATAATTGGAGAAAACCTTTTTTTAAATTATTATTAATTTCTTTTTTTTAAATGGGGTCCATGTTGGATCCTGCGTTGTATCCGAATCCGTGGTGCATCAAAGGGCGTTATATTGAAGGAGCACTGTAATATGTATAATTGTATATATTTGCTAAATCGATCCGCTCTGTTTACTACACCGATGCACTGTTCTATCACAAACAAGAATGATGCAATTTTGGTAGTAGGTTACATCCCTTTGCATTTCGACATTGCAAACTTCCGATTACCTATTTTGTTCTTTCCGGCCATCAACTTGACGGTCGGTATCTTTACGACTATGCATTTAGCTAAAGCAAATAGGAATTCAAATTGGATTACTTGACAATATACGATTATGTTTTGTTTGGTGATGACAAGTTGACAACACTACGTTCAAAACTGGAGGTGAGGAAGTTGTTCATGTCGAAATCTGTGCGCAAATTCAGCTAGTTAACGATGGAGACTAATACTATTACTTTGGTGTATATTTCTTCTATGATTACACGTATATTTTCACCATTAATGAAAATATCCCAAGACTCAACCTTGCCAAGCAGTCTCAAGTTTAAATATTCTTTGATATCAATATGTGAGCACCAGCTATTCAAATTAAAAGATATATACTACATGAACCAAATATACAAAATGTACAATATATTAACAATATATAATACATTAAATAGACATTTACATACAATATTTTACACAGGTAAACAAAAGAGGCTACCAAAAAAAAAGAAATAGTGATGGCAAATCCCAATCTACATTCATATTTTGAAAAATTAAAATACTAACAGAAACTAATTAACATAAGGAAAATGATTAACTTTTCTTGGTTAAGAATTTAAAAAAAAAGAAGACACATACATAAGTCAAACATCCCATAAAATGGGTGCATTAATAACGAATCATGTATAGAAAACAGGCTTGATTGTTTAAGGCAGTAAAACTTCATATTTTCCATATGCAGATAACGAGTTATCCATTGTTCACAATTTTGAAATACACTGTTCACAAGGAATACCGTAGGATAAAGGGTAGTACCGGTAGTTAACTCTTACTATATATTATATCCAAGAGCTGGAACAATATTTTGATATATTTTCTATTATGTCAATAATATGGGTTTACATGGTGTGTTATGATTAAATACTGATGCTACATGAAATTGTTTTAATTGTTTGAATCAGAAATTATTCACCAGGCTTTTCTGAAAAATGGTTCATTGAAAGTTATAGATCTAAAAGAAAATGCATTCATGTAACTATTTCTTCACCTGTGGGTGAAACATTCCTGCTGAGATGTAAAACAATAAAGTACTCTAATTATTTACCATAGTGATTATTAAACTAATCGACATTAATAAAAAATAATTTAAAAAATGGAAACAATTGCCACGAAAGTACAATCAGCCTTTCACCTAAGTACTTGTGATATCTACCATGATACAATGTCTGAAAAATGTGATGCTGAAAATGATCAAAGCCTGAAGAAGCGAGAACATGGTTGTAATTTTCATGTCGTACAAAAAGAGATCTTGTGACGTAAACATAGTACAAAAACCTGTGACATTGCAAAAGCGTTACTTATCACATTTGTAAACTTCAAAACGAAAAAAAAACCTTCTATAAGACAGGTCCTAATGGCTAAAATGCGTCACACTTTAAATACCATCTACCTACATCGTAATTACCATTGTAACATTCCAGATTCTTTCTGAATATCTGACAAACCTGTGTCAGGGAATCGTACAAGCATTTCTCATTCAGAGCTACACATCCTGAAGGCTATACAGTATATTGACGTCGCATCTCATAAATGCATGTTATAAATGTACCATATCCTATTGCAGCTTGATGCATGTATCTTAAAACATTTAAAATTTAATGTTCGACGAAACTATTTCCACTAAAATGTACCATATCTTATTGCAGCTTGGTGCATATATCTTAAACATTATTAATTTAATTTTCGACGAATCTATTTCCACGAAAACCACAGGGAGCTATAGATTTAGGATCCATGAATTTGTTGACAATGTTTCACTGTTGTCAGAACTGGACGTCTGAAGCAGGTTCATCTTTAGGAAGGGACTCGCTGGAACATGTCTCCGAAACGTGAACAGATTTCGGACACGGAACGCAATCTCTCTGCTTGGTATACAACGTTTATTCCCATTGTCTTTTAATTTCAACTTCCTGGTCGACACAATACCGCTATCCTGAGAACTCGTATCGGATATGTTGCCAGTGTATTACGAGAACTCTTTATTCAGAAGTATTATGCAGAACTGTAGATCCCACCATGCATAACCGTTTATTGTTGTATTTCCCACACACACAGTTGTTCTATTGTATATCGTCTTGCCTTCCTCTCATGTCGAAGTATATTTGTGCAATAACACCAGACGCCGAAAGATTTCGGCTAAAGTGGACGTCGTAAATCCATCGTGTTGAAAACTGCGGCGTCCAAGAACGTAAAAAAAAAATCTCATTATTTTGTTGCTGTCCGGATACCATCACAGTTGCCATGGAAACAAACGCGTGCATTGCCATAGCGACGATTTGCTGCCGTTGTTTTGGGTTTCCGTACGAGGGAGCGTGTCGTCTAATCTGACCGGGGAATCAGCTGACGCCTTCGAATCTGTTCTTTATTCTGGCGGTGTCCACGACATCGAGTAGGTTTTTGGAGTCCATAGCTAAACAGTGGGCAGCCTTCAGCATGCCGCGCCGGTAGTCATTGTCTAGCGTGGTGGCGCTGTACTCCTGCGCCAGTTTCATTGCACTGATCAACTTCCCCATGTCGTTACTTAGCACTTTCTGAGCCATGGATATCTGAAATGGAATTAGCATCCAACGTCAGTAAACAATATCCTACAATCAATCATTATTTTAGGAAGAAATGAATTCTCAACTTTCATCTGGATGGTGGGAAATTTGAAATGCCCCCAAACAAACCAGATGGTAAAAGTGTACAGGATGAGTAAACAGAGTACAGGATGAGTAAACAGAGTACATGATGAGTATACAGGATGAGTAAACAGTGTACAGGATGAGTAAACAGAGTACAGGATGAGTAAACAGTACAGGATGAGTAAACAGTGTACAGGATGAGTAAACAGTGTATGTGATGAGTAAACAGTACAGGATGAGTAAACAGTGTACAGGATGAGTAAACAGAGGACAGGATGAGTAAACAGTATAGGACAGAGTACACAATGAGTAAACAGAGTAAAGGATGAGTAAACAGTGTATAGGATGAGTAAACAGAGTACAGGATGAGTAAACAGAGTATAGGATGAGTAAACAGAGTACAGGATGAGTAAACAGAGTACAGGATGAGTAAACAGTACAGGATGAGTAAACAGTGTAAAGGATATCTCACCTCTCGGTGGTTGTCACGGGGGAGGTGTGGGAGAGTCTCATCTACACTTGCTAACAGACTTCTCAATTGGAGTCCTACGGTCTGAAAACAAACAAACACATCACATTCAGCAACAGAAACTGACCCTAGTTCCGAGTCTCAACCAAAATGTTAAAAATATCCAGGCGCTGAGATTACCAAACCTTTTGAGTACATTTCATGCTCAAGCTCAAATTTGATATTCTGTAAATCATGAAATTAATGCGAGCAGAATATTAATGCGAAAAATGCCACCACCGTATTGTCGCATTTAATTGCTGCGCATTAAAGGTAAGACTGGTGAACAAACATAAATGGAGACATGGCTGTTCGCATTTTATTGGTGTCGCATTTAAATTAGTGACGCATTAATTTCGTGATTTACAGTATATGGATTTGGGAATAAAACCTTGAGCATGGGTTTGTACTCACGAAAGTTTCATAATCTCAGGGCCAGATATTTAGACTTTAGAATGTTATCATTAAACCCATAATGGAGGTTATGCAACATTTTGAGTGTAATGTCACGCTCAAGCTCAAATTTTAACCAAAGGTTTGACCATGAAATTGTACTAAAAAAAAGTATCGTAATCTCGGGTCCTAGAGGTTGTTTCTGGAAGCTCTCATAGTGGATACGAGACCATAGCACTATGAGAGTACAGTGCTCCCTCGATATAACGCTGAAGTTGGGGTCCATGACATGCCACCCGCGTTATAATACCCGCATTATATCAACGAATATAATTGTTGAAAAAAATAAATTTTAAATAATTTTTTATTTAAATAAAAATGGGGTCCACGTTGTATCCGAATCCGCGGTGCATCGAAGGGCGTTATATCAAGGGAGCATTGTACTTATGTAATAACTTCTTGAAGCCATACCCAAATCTCCATTTCATGAGAGGGTTCTACTAGTAGTCTGTGTGGCTTAGGCCCAGACTACAGTCTGACCATTTCATGAAGCACATGCCAGGAAGGACTACGGTAATTACTCTAATTATTCCAACAGGAGAAAATAATGAAATTTGTGGCTGTTTGAATTATTAGAAAAATACGAAAATTGAAAATGATCGGTGTTCGAAAATATTTTCGGACAATTTGTGTGCCTGTGTCCCTAAAATAAACGATATTGCTATATTTTCAAGGATTTTAAAAAATTGTCATGTTCGTATATTTAGGGTCGAAAAAATAATATTTTCAGCAATTAATTTAGGTGTTCGAACTATTAGACGGTTCGAATAATTAGAGTAATTATGGTAAGTGGCCATAGACGTAAAGGAACTCACCTTAACTAGGTCCACGTATTGCTCAGATTTGACCTGAGGGGCAGACTTGGTCATGGACATCACTGATCGAACAACATTCGTCGTGTTTTCGTACACAGAGTCGTTTGTTCGGTTAAGGTTCATTGCCATCTGAAAAACAACCAATAAAACACTGATTACAAGTCTAGTGTAGATTACATAAAATCAGTAGTTTTAAATACAGATAAGTTGTCAAGAAAGTAGTGGCATAATTCATGAATAAATTGCTCAGAAATCAGTAGTCTATCAGTTGTCTCGAATGCAGTATTCTAAAGAATAAACAAGTTGTCCAGAAAAGAGTAGCTGGGTATAGATAAGTTGTCAAGAAGACAGTATTCTAAAAATATAGATAGGTTGTTCAGAAAGCAATATGTCATAGCATAGATATGTTGTTCATTAGTAGTATTATAAAGCTTACTTTGCTGATCAGCTAGGACACGATTTAGGTAAATCTACCGTAGGCTCCTTATACGGTCGTGGCCTTGTATAATATTATAAAGCATAAATACATTGTACAAAAATCTTTAGAAAATAATTAGTCGTTTGGAAGGTAGTATTATAAAATATAGATGTTGTTAGGAAAGCAGTGATAAAGGGAGGCTATGCTAACCTTCTGGCCCACGGGTCCTGTGAGATCTGTTGAGTCGCTGGTACTACTGCTTCTACTACCACCTGAAACATACCAAATATGGATTATGTTCTAATATGTTGATTATGTTCTATGTTCTATCTTTTATCATCATATGTTACTATTTTAACTTTTTTAATTTGTACAAGCGCTGTGCTCTTGCAATGGCTTATGCATCAATCCCTTTGCACATACTACAAGGAAATATTTTAATCAAATCTCGTAGTCCATTGATAATTTTGTGGAATGGAATCCTATTATTGTGTAAACATCATTGCATTATGTATATATTGCTCAAGATGGTAAGTAAGTACAGTGCTCCCTCGATATAACGCAGAAGTTGGGGTCCATGACATGCCACCCGCGTTATCATACCCATGTTGTAACACCAAATATAACTGGAGAAAAAAGAAAAAAAAAGATTAAAACATTTTTAAATGTTTTTATTTTATTTTTTAAATGGAGGTCCATGTTGGACCCCGCGTTGTATCCGAATCCGCGGTGCACCGATGGGCGTTATATCAAGGGAGCACTGTACTTAATAATGTAAACAAACTCATTGCTCAAACTTTAATTATCTTAATATAACACTATTTACCTCTCTCCCACAATGACAAAGGTAAGCGCAATCTCAGAGTTTACGTGTTCAAACAAAGAGGTTCAGGGCCTAAGAAGTTTGTAAGTACTATAAGAATTTGCCTAACTGCTTTTCTGCTTACAGCTTGCTCAACTCTTGCACATCGGGGAAAAGTTTGGGTCTTTCTGTGTTCTTAGCCCAGTACCCTATTACCGACAATTGAATTAGTTGGGCCCCTGAGCCTATACCCTACGATATACTATATACGATATACGGTACTTCTTATCTGTCAAATGTTGCCCTTATGTGCCCCATATTTGATATACTACCAGTATTTGATATAGAGCACGTTCGCTTTGCCTGCTAGGGATTATTTTCAGTGAGGACTTGAAGATATATTTTCTCACTAAGAAGTTCTTAGCCAAGAAGTTTCGAGAATTGGATAACTATAAATTTCAAGTCAGAATTATTGTTGTGGGATCTTACTTGAGGTTTGACTAGTTAATCTAGGCGGCGGTTTGGAGAAGAGCTGAGGTGGTAGAGGCGGAGGCGAGTTTTCCTTCGTGTTGTCGCTCTCGTCGTCTGTGGTGCGCACAACATGCGCTGCCCACTTGTCTCGACGCTGCAACGAAACAAAGCAGACGGTTACAATCCAGCTGATGTTTCACAGGTCTAAGCTGGTAACTCAGATAGCAAATTGTTAGAGTGAGTGAGTAATTATGGAGTTTAACGTCATTGCATGAATCTTTCACCCATTTGTGACGATAAAACACTTATATTTTATAATATATGTATTTAAAATTAAGAATTGTTGTAATGAGTTCTTAGGGAAGTATTAGGGAATTATTGCGCTGTTCTTACCAAGCTTTTCTCCTCAGCTTTCAGCCATCTTGCATCTTCCTCGGACTCTCTCTGTTGTAAACGAAGTCTGTAGGCTATTTCTGCCTCACCGAGTTCCTGCAAATAGTCATGGACACTTTTCATCATCAATGCCAGTGGGCAGACTGAAATACTCCATCAGGGTTAGAAGTTTCCACTCGCCCGGGCGACCTGTGGCGACCTTCTTTTGTTATGGACGAGTATCTTTTTAGGGAAATGGTTCTCCTTATTTGATTTACTAGCCCGTTGGCTTGTTCAAAGTTGTAAATCTTTGCACTAACTTCTAACACTGCTTCATATATTTTGTTTAATGTTGTAGGCAGTAACTAATGTACAAGTAGGTGATCACATATTGTTAGAAGCTGATCACAGAGTAAACGTCAAAGGTGGGCATACAATATTACAAAAATTATAAATTTTGATAGTAATCTACATTGCAATTTCCGAAAACTCCTTTGATCATTTCACATAAAATAAACATAACATGAAATATCAAGCATGCTAACATTCAAAACACGCAACAGGAAAGTGTCAAAGGGACACAACTCTGCACACACATGATAGGTCATGCAGAATGAAGTTTTCAGTCTTAGAGATATACGGTACCTAAAATTGTATTTCTGTTTGTAGACGATTTTTAATCTGTTGTAGATAACTTACTTTTCTCCCAGTGATCCTGGAATGGATGGGTCCTAATGGGATAGGAGGCAGACGTTGGAATGGGTACACTATTTGTTCACTTATAGCCCCAAACCTTTGCTTAAGCACCTGTTACACCTAGCCGAGTTGGGCCATGACATGTGGCGATACATGGCGACATCAAACTCAGCGATTTAGAGCGCGACAATGTTGATCCAAAATGACCGAGGACCCTTCTTCGATTATAGCACAATATTTCAGTGAGCGGGTATCGCCCGAACTCGCTGCTTCTCAAGTGCATATCGTGTACATGTCGTAGTATGTCGCATGATATCGCTCATATTCATGATGGTATCGTACTGACGACTCAGCTTTTATCGTGGGAACTCTTTGTCACTCTGCAGTTATTTTTACATGCCGAGAAATGAAGACAAGAGCCGACATTGCGCGAGAATGCCCACGACAGTTATTCGAGATAGTTGCGAGATCAACACGAGAAACGGCGAGAATTTTAAACCGTTCAGGAGAGTTAACTCGACATCTTTTCGACATAACAAGAGATGTACTGAGATTTCTTCGACATTATCGCGACTTCCCAACTCGCCACATGTCCGGGGCCCAACTCGGCTAGGTGTGACGGGGGCTTAAGATGCTGGTCCTTATAAAACTGTTGCTAGATGTTGGATCGTATAAGATTTCTCAGATGTTGAGACCAGAGAACGAGATCTAGGTGTTGGCGTGGGTGTTGACTTACCGCCCGTGGGTGAGGGGACGTGGGTTCCAGGACGAGGGAGTCGCGGGGGGAGGGGGCCTGGTAGTGTCCCGCGGTGATCAGGTCCTGTGTCTGCTGATGGTGGTTGTTGCCGGGGTAGGGAAAGGCGGGTTCGACAGTGGAGGTGGGGGTGAAACCGGTGGTGAAGTTGGTCGTGCCAGGGGCAGAAACCTGCGGGGAATCAGCGAGCAAGGTATAGAGCAATGATGATGATGATGATAGACAATGATTATGCTGCTTCACCCATTTGAGTTCAACCTCTCACAATGATGATGATGATGATGATGATGATGATTATGATGACCTATTTGAATTTAATATGATGATGATGATGATGATGATAAAGGCAATGATGATAATTACGATGACTGTTACTGCTGTTTTTGCACCTACAGTATTTGAATTTAATATACGAAGATGATGATGATGATGATGATGATAAAGGTGATGAAAATGATGGTGACTGTTATTTGTGCCGTTACTCGTACTTTAGTTTAGTCTCGCCATGACAAAGCTGCTGATGATGACAACAACGATAAAGATTATGTTGAAGCATATATTCTGTTGCTGTTCATGTTGTTGAGAGCCAATCTTTTAACACTTGACATAAATCTTATTTTCAACTATTGCAGATAAAACAGAATCTAGTTCTTTAACCCTAGTACCAGGGCTCTGGACTAACATATGCCCGATGTACAGGGGCAAGTTAAATTGCACTGCGGGCAACCTACTTTTTAACATTTTGCACTTTTGATGCCTTTACTACTTGCCCTGACTTGCTCTGCGGGCAAGTAACTCAGAATGTTAGTCTAGAGCCCTGTTTGGTTTTGCATGTCAGTGTGTTCTAATCAGATGAATGTTTTACAATATTATAATTAAAAGTTGTCAAAAATGGGTGATTAAAATGTATTTTACTTTCATTCCAGACTAGCTGTCCTGCTTAGGATGCACATTTGGGTGCCAGATTTTCTGGAGAAGCCCGAGTGATGGCCGCCAGTGGTCCCGTGAATGTGTTAGATAGTGGTAGAAGATCCCCAGGCATTGTGATCAGAGACAGAGTGACGAGACGGCAGAGTCCCGCCCGATACTCCAGCAGGACATCCGTACACGAGTTGCACAACTCCGACATAAACGGCGGAAACTTCTACGTGGATTACAGGATCCCGCAGCCCTACAGGACCAGCTTCAGTGCCACCCATTCCGTGGAGAAGAAAGCAGGACGGTCCCGATCGCTGAGTCCCGCCTCCAGTTTGAGGAGCGGACGTAGGAAAGCAGGACGGAGCCGGTCGAAAAGTCCGAAGCGGGTTACGTATAGTACGCGAGTCACCGTCAGACACTCGGACACCCAGGATAGTATGTTCACAGAGTTGTCTAGTCACGAATGCGAGACTAGTCCTAACGGTTTGAACAGATCGCACCTGAACAAGTTGGACACATCTGTCCGCTCGGCCGATTCCGGCATCGATTATTCTTCGCAGTTACGCGACATTTCGCAGCAGATTTACAAAATGGACTGGTCGCCACACAACACTCTCGAAAAGTCGAAACAACATCGGCACGGGATTCTCAAGGAGAAACAGAACGCGGTGAACATTACCGTGTCACCGCCCGTGTCATCGCCCAGAACGCCTCCACGCAGTCCCGTATGTTCCGTGGATGTCGGGAACAAGGAGAACAGTCCGGACAGTGCTGCCAGCAAGGACAGCGACAGGAAGAGAGTGATTTCCAAGGAGTACAGCTACGACCGCACGGTCAGCTACAGGATCGCCATGCAGGAGCAGGGCGACGTGAAGCACCTCGGGGAGGAGGTGGTTGTCGCGGCCTCGCCGGGGGAGGACTCCTCGCCCGACGAGAAGGGAGTCAGGAAGGAGAGGTCCAACACCATGCCCACGCAGAACATGGACAACGGCCGGCTGTCGCCCATGAAGAAGAGCGTCAGCTCAAGCATCAGCAACTTCTTCCGGAAGATATCGCCGCGACTTGGCCGCAAGCACAGCCGAGACAGGGACAGGTCCAGTGGCAGCGCGTGCAGCCTGGACACCAGCGACGGTCAGCCCGAGAGCCACGATGGCCGCTTCTCTCGGAGCAAGGTCAGGAGGTCCTTCTTGAAGATCATCAACAGATCCAAATCCAGATCCAAATCGCGTGACATCACGCAGCTCTCGCCGAAATCCAAAGAAAACGAAAATTTCAAAGACGCAAATCTAGAACCTGTGGCAGCGAATCAACAACAGCTTCCTCAGTCCACAAACCGATTGATGAAATCCATCGAACTCAGTTCCCTGTCGGACAAACAAGTGTACTCGAAATTCAAAGAGATGCAGTCTCCCAAAGGACTGGCAGAAGCAAGCTCGACCGGAACTAAGCCTTTCGCAGCCCGACCAATACACCAGGACTCGGCCAACGAGTCTGGATACAACAGTTCCAGTGTGACAGTAGACAGCGGTCAAATACCGGATGGATCGTTCCAGTGGGACCGCAGCAAGCCCAACCCGCCCAAGTCGCTGGACGTTCTGCCACCCCGTGCCGTGAAGGCGTTGCAGTCATCCATCATCAGCAGCACCTCTGGAGACGAGTCTATTGGGGAGTGCTCACTGGATGTCAACTTTACAGGTACGTGCAAATGTCCAGAGTTATCATGGAGCTGTGAATGTCATACATTTGCTATTATTATTTTTCTTCTTTACTTTCTTATGTTATTTTATTTTTTAAACATTTATTAATATTATTTATATTTAAAAAAACACATCTATTTTTATTTTTCTAGTTTATTTTTCAATATTTGTATTTATTTATGTTTATATGTTTGGAAATGCTGTTTTATTGTGTGTGTACATGTTCCAATCATTTTCTCATTTTATTGGGGTGTGAATGTTGAAATTTCAACATTGCTTTGTTTTGGATACGTCTTACAGATCTTTTGAATGAGAATTTGTGAATGTAAGTGGTGCAGTACCTGTATCCACAATTTATAGTCATTGTGCGTTGGATTATTGTTTAACCTTCCATCTACCTGTGGCAACTAGAGAAGTGGCTGTGCTTATCAACAAGAACAACATTAGAATGAAGGAGAGTCACCCTTGTTGTTGAAAGCGTTGTGTAAATGTTGTCACTTTTTCATTGTACCAAGCACTACCTACTATCATATTTACATGTTACCACTAGATATATACAATGAATGTGTGATCCTCTTGAAACATGATAATGATAGTCTTTTTAATAGGCGTGTCCCGGGAGGTTTTATATTGATAACAAATTCATACTGGCATACCATATTTCCTGTTCACTGTTCAGAATATCCTGTTTGGGTGTAGTTCCCCTAACAGTACAGTAACATCACCATATCACGTTAGTTTTTTGCAACATACACTGGGAAGTTGTCAATAAACAAGACCAAGAAGTATCCCTGTTATTGATGTTAACTGGGCTATGTGAACTTCTCCCTCTGGAATGTATGTCAGAGCAGCGGAACCAGGCCAAGTCACAAGTGTTTTTATCTGTACCGCAGTCTTCAAGCAAGGAAGGATGCTCCTTTTTATCATTGCATGGTAATTAGTATTCAAGGTTTCTCCTTGAAGTCACAGAAATAGATGTTGTGTTCCCCCGACATTGGAACATGTCCAACTTCGACACCACAAATACAGCAGAGAATTGAAGAATGTGCTAATGGATATTTCATGACTACGGTTCTCCTTAAGTTATGCCCCTGTGTAGTCCCTGAACAATCTGTGGGTCAGTGCATTCTTGTACCGCTACTGTGGTGGCATTGCTACCATATCTAATGATCCGATGGTCAGCACCATTCCAGTCAATCAGGCCAGCATAACTCGAAATCGCTTGATAACCGAGAGCTTAAAGTACAAGTGTGTTGACATATTTCGTGGTGGTTATGTTCATCATCATTGGAAGGCATCCAACTGAACTCTGTGATTTGTATTAATAACTGCCAATAAACACAGAGATTCAATAACCATCCATAGCCACTAGTAGACCCCACTGATCATTAATAGCCATCAATAACCCAACATTCATCAATAACCACCAATAACTACCAATGCCCATTGGAAGGTGTCTAAGGCAACTTAATTCTGTGATTTGTACCAATGCAATCAATAGCCACCAACAAGTTGCTTATTTAGTAGCCATAATTGTTCATGTTTACCAATGACCACCAGTAGTCACAATAAACCACCAATAACCACTTACTGTTAATGGCTAAGAATAACCACCACTAGCCATCAATAACCACCACTAGCCATCAATAACCATCTAGCCATCAATAACTATCAATAGCCACCAGCCATCACTAGCCATTAATAACCATCAATAACCACCAGCCATGGGATCAATAATCAATAACCATCAATTACCACCAATAGGCACAATACACCACAAATAACCACTTTCTATTATTGGCTAAGAATAGCCACCAATAACCAACAGTAGCCACCATTATAACCATCAATAACCACCAACATCGCCACCAATCACCAACGACCTCCAGTAACAACAACTGTTGTAAATATCATGTAAGGAAGCATTACAAGATGTAAAAAACAACCCACCTGAATTAAAATACCTAAGTACCGTAAATTGCAAATCTTGCAATAATGCTGATCAAGATTACACGCTATCATAAACATGTAATTAGATGATACACCGCAGACACTTAAATCATAGTAAATGCTGGCCAACAGATTAAACTGGACTACCGTAATTACTCTAATTATTCGTACGCTCTAAAATAATTAGATTTGCGGCTGTTCGAATTTTTAGAATTTACG
>JAVCKZ010061917.1:0-15290 GCA_034780755.1 Lepetodrilus elevatus
GAACCAGGAAGTGAAACCTGGGAACCCCAGGGGACACGGTACAGGTTGACTGGGACAGCCAGGGTTCAAAGGGTTAACTAGGCAAAGGAGCTGCAAGTCTCAGCTCACTGTCTCAATCCATACTGCAACAAGTGGCTCAACCCTTGACTAAGGCATTTCCTTCCTGTATCATACTAAATGGATTGGGAAATATGTCTGCCATGTACCATTGGTCCCTTTTATCTCATTTCCCAGGTCTCCATACCTTGATTTTCCAATTAAGACACAAAGATTATGAAACCTTTGAGTACGATTTCAACAATCAACTTTAATTTTATATGAGGATTTATGAACAAAACTTTGAGTTTAGCATGAAATCACTCAGGAAAGTTTTGTAATCTCTAGTCTGGATCAATGTTTCAGACCTCTCCGTCACCATTTCCCCAGATCAACCCACCTATATTTATCCTCCAACCACCACTCCTTTTTCAGCCTGGACCATCCGCTCCATTACATTTGAATTTTTTATACATTTATTTTCCTACAGATCAGATTCTGTTAATTAATTTACCTCATTAACAGAAAAGCTTAGAAAAAAACCTGAGACATCGCTTTCCAATCACTTTCACTTCCTCCCAGATCTATAATAATCAATCACAAAGAGGAGCAACATTGGCTCCATCAGCGACGAAGGACAACAAGTTCAAATCGAGAAGGATAGAGAGGCTTTGTGGTGAAACCCGCAGTCCCTGTCTATTCCATCAGTTGAAAGATTAAATGAAATCGCTTCCTGCCAAGACAATGTTCTCCTCAGACAATAATCGGAGACCGGTCGTCTCAATTCGGCCCCGTACAACTGCCAGCAGCTCGCGTAGAAAACCACAGATAATGCCCGCTGTATGTATGAGAGGAAGAGACCAGAGATGGAATCAGTAAGCAAGTTTAGCTCCTCAATAGACAAATCCCCTTTTCGCACACATCGCTACGATGATGGGGCAATTCCCCGTCACTTTAACCATGTACTATCTGGCAGACGACTAATTTCAATACACTTGACTCGGGATGCTAGCTAAATAGCCATGCTGATGTTCCTTCAGTGGGGGGGTAATGGGGTTGGGGGAGACGCTCGGGAAGAGAGAAATATACTGCTTTTGTGATAAATACCACAAATCGTCCTCAGAATACGAGCTCGTTCCATTGTGTTTGGCATGGTGTGGGCTGCTGATATTGCTGATGGGATCCACTGATAGAGAACGGCTAATGCTACTAAAGCTCAGAAATGGCATTAGGCATTAGGGTACTTCCCCATTTATGGGAGATTTGCCTGCAGAATCTAATGATGTGGATTTTGCTTGGTCTAATAAAGGAAATATATCAAGAAAACAGGGTAGGGGGACATGTTTAATGATGCTTTTTTCTTCAAATAGCCCAGAAGTGTAAAAGGTTGCATGGTCCAATACAGCAGTGTTCTTCTATAACCGTACATTCTTGGAATTATTCTAAAGTAAGTACAACACTCGATATGATCACCAAAATATATTAGACCAGTACCAGAAGAAGTACTTGGCTACAGCCTCTAACTATGGACTTCTGCCAGATTTACTTTTAACCACATACAATGGCAGTTAATTCCCATCATTTATCTCGACTAAAATAGAAATTGTTCTCCAAAATGGACGTGGCAAGTTCTGGACTGAAAATACACAATTCTACAGATCTCTTGGCAGATGTACCAACAAGTTTTGATCATTGAAATACAAACCAACCACCGACCAGTTTTGATCATTGATAGACATACCAATCTGTTTTGATCAATGAGATAGACATACCAACAAGTCTTGATCAAATAGATTGACATACCTACCAATTTTCAGTTTTGATCAATTACATAGACATATCAACCAGTTTTGATCAATTAGATAGACGTATCAACCAGCTTAGATCAATGAGGTCGACATACCATCCAGTTGTGATCACTGTGTTCACTATTTCAGTTATCGGTACAATGGCCGCCAACTAAAGTCGACATGGTTATTACAAGTGAGTGACTGTTCACACAGTATTTCATTGATCTCTCAAGGATTCCCTTGACAATCAAAGGAGACTGTAACGACTAGAAGTTACTAATCTAAGGGCCATAACTGGTGTGGAAATCAGAACAGCAATCACTCTACAGAATGTGCACATACATCTCACAGGCAGAGATTCAACTCGGAAGAATCAGTTTAATGTACAATCTGAGAGATAGAAACCCAAGTATCATAGACATTTCACATTGTATATGTGAAATATTTCCGCTGTGACGTAAATTATTAATTCAATTTTTAAAAATGTATTATTTCAGATAATGTATAGGTACCAACTTTCCAGTTCAATGGCTTATTTTAATAATCTGTATCCGATTTCATCCAAGAATGAACTAATTTAACAATACAAACCATAAGGGACAATACTTGAGAAGGCCAATACAGAAATTCAGCCACAAAACTGTGATCCAATGGTTGGGAATAGAATCCTTAGTGGAGACTTCAATCCCCACAGACTGCGACCTCATTGGTCAGTAAGTAACCCATCACGGCAGTGATATCCAACCAATTAACCACCAGCCTGCTGGAAATATTAGCAGAGACTTAGCGCGAAAATGAGTTGCAAGTTACGAGATGGTAATAATAGCCTTTGCGTCTTGCGGCGAGTTTTCATACAACAGTTCCACGAAGCTACACAGATATTATATGCCAGCGTCAAACCCCTCGTCAAGCCGAACAACCTGCGCCCGAGACGAAAAGGCCAATCACTGTCATCATACCATAAGACAAAAGAGCCGGGCGATTACTGTATTGTCAAGATATTACACACCCTTGATAGGGGATTTGCAATCGTGATCCGTGTATATTAGTCGTAAAAACGGCCCCCGGAATCGTAGAGCCTTCCAGCATCTTGTCAAAATGTCCCGAGCTCGACGGCAGGAGCCCTTTGCGATGCAACACATCCAAGCGTTTATTTACTTTTAAAAGTATCATGCTTGACAAGGAAACATTAACACTGACCAGAGCTGGCAGGATGACATCAATACGCGGAGATGGCGAGAAAAACAATTCATTACGCCGTGGATCTGTGTTTCCGCGCAGGTTCGGAAATCCTCTGTAATCCTCGCCAGGTTGGCGAAATCTATTTAGCTGTAATTTTGGGGCTAAAACTGACGAGGAAACGTGTCAGGACTTTCTGGGATGCTGCGACGACCTGTGTTAAATAATGCATGTGACATGAGTGATGTCCTTTGCCAACAGTATCTAATGTCCATATTAGTGTGTGACATAATGTCCTTTCTAGTGTTGTATATGTGTCAGTCTGAAACTGCAGTATCACAACCTCTGGGAATTACATCAGAATGACATCATACATGCATACCGATGTGGACATTTGCTAGGACATCAGACTCATGTCACATATGTGCTGCACTAGAAAGGACATTAGACGTATGTCACACAGTCGCAGCACTAGAAATGACATTAGACATACACAATCACACAGCAGGAACACAATATATGTCGGCAGAGTGTTGGACTCGTAATGCAGCAAATTGGGTTCGATTCCCAGGATCGGCTTGAATAAAGAAAAATGCAATGAAGATGGAAACAAAATCAGAATAATTGAAAAGTAACCTATGTGATAACAAGATTCTAAAATTTAATTTATAAAAAACCTTCCACAGAAATCTATTCTATAATTGAAAAATATCAAGATCATGCCAGTTAATGTGGTAAATGCATTAACTCATGGCACATTTAACTAAAGCACATTCTGTTCTGCTTGGAAGCATTCTAAGTTGTATGAAAATACACCGCTGTCAATATTAAACAGCACGCGCCGTGACTAGGATAGAAATGCTTGCGAATTAATTGACACTTCAACACAAACTACACCCAAAAAATAGATTAACACTAAAACGAGAAAATTGCATGTAAATGTCAAATTCGCACATTAAGCCATTACATTAGTATGCAGAAGAAATTGAAATAATTTTGAGGTTGAAAAAAATTAATTAAGGTTTGTGAACATTAGTGAATTAAGATGGTTAACCTTATCTCTGCTAGACAGCTTGAGGTACCCTATAGAACAGTGACTGCATTTAACCCTTTCCCTGCTGTACTAAGACACAGACACAGCTTATTTGGGCATTTCCAGCTGCTTCCAGCAGGGAGAAGGTTAACCCAGCAGGGAGAGGGTTAAAGAAATGGTCAATGACCAAGATTCTTACATATTTTCTATTATATGAAGATCTTGAGGAACCATTCATAACTCTATCTTGAAGAATTCTACTACACTGTTATTTTTTCATATAGTGTAAACACTCTAATATAAAATGTTTATCCTGGTATGTTATACGGTAGATATGCGGAACATAATTGACAATGAATTGATTTCCACTCCACCAGTATTTGTGTTCACATATGTGTCATATCAGGGAATTGCCACTGAATCTAGACTCAAAATACATAAATATGACTGAAACACCATGATCACAAACATATTCATTTTGTGATATTTAACAGATGTTAGAATATATAACCTACTTTTGAGGCCAATGAAATCACTGCATTCACCCAGAAATTCTCACTCTACTGACAGTATCAATCTAATAAAAATCTCCTGTCCAAATTACAGTAGATATTGTGCATCTGATCGTAATTAGATTATTGACGGCATAAGATTTCAATTTAGATCGCAACTTGTTTCTTGACATTATTCAGGTAATATGATTGGCTGAGACACTGTAAAGGTTTTTGTTATTGATAGATTGGACCACATGACTATCAATCTCAAAGTTTATGCAGAAGAAATGCTACCTCGGTGAATGCAGTGATTTCATTGGTCTAAAGCTGTGTCATATTCTAACTCATATTTGGTGTGTTCTTAGTGGATGAGGGCTTCCTCGCTCACTATACTTCCTCCAACCCATATCATTTATATTTTCCCCATTATTTTCTTTTGAACTGGGGTTTAGAGCCGCTTTCAAGATTATTTCACTTTATTATGACAATTCAGTCCTTCGTGCAGAAAGAAACCAACAAATGTTACAGTAAACCTGCAAGCACCGGCTGGTACTGACAGACCAATGATGATATATGCATTGTCACTCTACAGACGCATCTGAATATCGCGTCAGAAAGATAACTTTCGTGAACATTAATGCCAGGCTCCCAGGGTTTTGGGCTACAAACGTTCTACCATTGCGCTACCACCCAACTGTACAGACAGTGCACTATGACTTACTACAAATACACACAATATACCCTAACACATACTGGTATCAGGGGTGCATTCAAAGACACAAGGGCTTGCAAGCAGTGTACCAAACTCTCAAGAGTCATATGAACCGTACATGGAACAGGAAACCAGTTTAGCTACACGGCTTATTCAGCCCTGTGCTGACTGAACGCACCCCTGGTATTGTCGTACCGACACGGGATGGCCATGGACGTACCTCCGGGAGATTGTCGTTGTACAGCAGCTCGTCCAAAGTGCGGAACGTGATGCTCCGCTCCACCTTCTCCGCGCGGAAGTGCTTCTGACGCCGCTTCCGCTGCATCCTCGGCGACCCGCATCCCTCGGACGTGACGTCGGTGTCGGACTCAGTGTTGCTGCTGCTGTCATCGGCGTTGTCATCACGCTGGTCTGCCAGGAAATGAACACAGTGTTAATTAAATCACGGGCGGAGTCCCTCCCTGTCCCCACCTGCTGCTAAACTAAGCCAGTTTTCCTACCACACCACACACGCATCTGGACCATGCTTGTTAGACTGACCACCTGTCTAGTGGCTAAATACAGACATCTGGGGATAATTTCAACAAGAAACCAGTCTAACGGTTTACGTCTCAAGTACAGCTGGATTTGTGTTGGACATAGGTACTAAGTAAGTGTCAAGAACATTTAGGAATGTAATGGAAAAGTTGGAGTATCATTTCATTATTTGTCATATTTCTGTTAGTTGTTAGGTAGGCCTGTTGTATCCTTTATAAATTGATCCATAAAACAACATTTAAACAAATAAAAATTACTAATTAAATTAAATCAAAAATGTATTTTTTGTTAATATCATCATACTTTTCACGTGATATTTGTTGGAAGCAATTTCAGATACAATGTAACTAAAGATAGCAAGCAAATAGCCAACATCTATGAATACTGATCCATATCGACAGATATATTCAAAAATGGTCCACAGTGTACCTACTTTATTACTTGACACCAGCATGACATCACATCATACCGTAGCGACATAACAGCTAGTTTAATGTGACAAGAAATCTGCCATGTTATTGATTGGGTTGGATTGTCGTCACTTTATGGATCATTCACAAGGTGTGCACTGATACTGCAGACTCAAGGGCAGTATCTTATACTTTAAAATGCTACATCACTTTATTACATTTTGCCACCCACCATCTTACTCCTCCTTGCTACGGATACCTTGGTCATGTTTGCACCTCACTCTCCTTTGGCACATTAGTAATATTTGCTACCTTGTCGCATCAACATAAAGCAATGAATCAATAAAAACTCCTTTGCTACTTTCTCTTATTTAGCACTTTACTCTCTATTATTTAGTACTTTACATTTCTTTGCCAACTTACTCTTCTCTAGTCCTTTTCATTGCCACATTATTCCTTTTTGGCAACTTACTAATTTATTTTGCGATTCTTTCCCTTTTGCCATCTTATCTTATTCCACAGCAAGAAATCAATCAAAACCTATTTGCTACCTTACTATTCTTTAGCACCTTACTTTCTATTATTTAACACTTTAAATTTCTTTGCCAACTTACTCTTCTTTGGCACTTTTTCTACCTTTGTCACATTCATTTTTGGCACCTTACTTTTCTTTTTGCGATTCTTTCCCTTTTGCCATGCTATCCCACAGTAACATATCAATCAAAACCTGGTTTCCACCCTACTCTGCTTTGCTACCTTACTCAGCTTTGCTACCTTCACCTTACTACTACTTGCTACCTCTACCTCCACCTTACTATCCTTTGTTACTCCTACAGGAAGTCCCCCAGAAGGTCCTACATATTGGACAACTTCTACAACAGCTGTCGACTTCAGAAGACGTTCGACTCCCTGCCACGTATTACTATCGGCCTTACCTGGCACCCATCGATTCATTCAGCATCCCGCCGAAGTCGAGACTCGTAAATTACCCGATTAATGAACTTGTGCAAGATAATCCATGAAGAATCATAGCTCATTAGACGGTCGGGTAACATTATAGCTTGGAAATGTCAGGAATTATACCCATAGGTAATTGATCCCTAACAAATAAACTAATCTAACCGAGGTCTTGCTCAGAAGACATCCATCATATGCCTGGCAGATCAACTTGGTACATATCCATATTCTCAGCTAATTTCTTCTTAAAAAGGAGAAGACAGATTTATTTGGACATGTCGACAGAGACAGACAGTCATAATTCATACGACTCCCAGGCCAAGATGCACAATGGCAAACATAAAAAAAACCAGAAGATGATAACAGAAAACACAAAGATCACATTCTCTACGCAATAAGTCTGTCCAGCTTGCATTAAACTTTGAGAGAGTGATTAGAAAGTTATTGTCAGGCGTCGTATTCCCTGATTAATGTATAAAGAGAGCTTTTCCTTGGCATTTAGAAACAACTATTGATCAGAGCAAATAGCAGAATCCAGAGATAAGAACTCTGCTGAATATGAAGTACAAAAGAAGAACCTTGCTACAAGAATATCAAGCTGAAATAACTTTGTTGTACATAGAACAGTACAATAACGAAGAAACAGAAATCACATGTGTTCCATTGGTTTTGATTGAATTTTTGTTTTAAGTTGCAGCGGGAATATTTCACCCATAGGTGACAGGTTTAATTGGTAATCATAACCTTGGGAAACATAAATATAAATTCCAAATATAAAGTAACTAAGTGAAGAATATCAATATTCATATAATCAGTGTTTATCCAATAGATATTCACGTACTCAAGGATGGCTATACAATTGTATTTTTTAATTGGGGTTTAAACAAATTTTCAAGATTCTTTCACTTATATCATACCTTGTCATTTCAGGGCATAATGAAACCTGCAACACCCATAGCGCTGAATGTTGGAGTACACCTGCTAACACCAATGCTACTGATGGGCCAAGGATGATAACTGCATTGCCATGGTACAGACGGCGCATCCTATCATGATTACATTGGAAAGGTAACTTTCACAAACATTATCATTGATGTCAGGCTCTCGGGACAGGATTTGAACCCAGGACCTTTGGCTCTGAAGGACAACATTCTACCACTGCACTACAGAAGATCATTTAGAGAATATGGTCCTGCTGCTACGCAGTCGTAAATGTTGGGTCCTAATCAAATACAGAGATCAAGGAACAATACCATCTGCACCAGATTGCCTCTAATCCAGGACCAATGAAATTAGGATGCAAAATCCTACCATCTGAACCAATACCTGACCTACTGTTACCCAGATCCTCAGTGCTATACACCCCTGGTCCACCCCTGGTGCACCACTGGTCTACCCCTCATCCACCCCTTGTCCACCCCTCATCCACCCCTCAACCACCCCTCGTCCACCCCTGGACATCCAGGATCAATACTCGGCCATCACGGCCATGAATAAGTAGATAATTCTACCACATCTATTTTCTTACTTAATTCCTGCGAGATTTCATGCTGTCAAACGTTGAGGAAACCCAGCACGTCTGGCCAAGATCTACGATGGAATAACACGTTACAAAAACGTCGAGGGACCGAATGAATTTACAGGAGTGCAGACTATTGAATATGCAAACGGAGCGATCTCGACGGACAAGTTGATTAAAAAAAAACTTTTTTTTAAAGAAACGGACTAGTCAGTGAAAGATGTATAAGACAACCTGTTTAAGGTGATTGGAGTTTCTGACGTCTCACAAGAACACACACAAAAATAAAGAAATGGGATGGTCAGAGAGAGATGTATACGACGACTTCGCTTTAGGGTGATTTGGAGTTTCCGACATCTCGCAAGGACACCAAATGCCCTCTTTAAGCAAGGCCATAATGGCTTTTCTCCGAAATTTACGACTTTCTGGTCAGCGATTTTGGACAGAAGTTGGTACCATTTACTGCTACTTAGATATCGGACGGGAGCATCAGCGACAAAGGCCAGGCCATTCCGATGGTCATCAAACGAGGGATGGTGGTCATCAGACGAGGGACGCATCTCTGGACTTGATTGTCACAGTCGGAGGTCCACGCGGTCCGCCACTTCCTGGTCTGGTTATCACGTGTGGCAGCGGGCCATGAGGAGCGCGGCAACGAACGGAACACTGGACACGTTCTGCTCACCGGGTGTGCCATAGGTTGTAGTGTGCCACTCACTCACAGGTCCTACTGCACTAAGCAATCTCAGCTTAGTACTAATTCGTGTAATTTTGAGTACGAATGATTGAGTGATTATGGAGTTTAACATCGCTGCAGGAATCTTTCACCCATTTGCGATGCTGATTTTCTTTTTTTAGCATGAGCTTGGGATAATGGATAGTCACAATTTACAGAATGGTTTGTAAAACAAACTTTTCTTTTGAAATAATTGTAATTAGCACCGAGATTGTTTTGTGTACGCAGTCCCGGAACTTATAGCAGCCATCTCTCATGAGACGACTCTTGCCCATATAAATCTGGACCCATTTCCTACACACCACTGCAAACTCTCATCACCTAGCACCATGATGGTCTCGTGTGCGCAGTCGCGGAACTTATGGCAGCCATCTCTCACGAGACGATTCTTGCACTCATAAATCTGGACCCCATTTCGGACACACCGCTGCAAACTCTCGTCGCCAAGACAAAAAGCTTTGATACATTTAATTTAGTCATTTCTCTGTTCACAGGTCTGCGTAATTACGTGGCCAGTTCCTCGGGAGCCTCACAGACATAGATATACCCAGTTTCTACTTCTTCTTAGCCAATACGACTCTCCTGTGAATATAACACTGAAGTGCTCATGCAATGTAGCAAACGAAATCAAAACCGAGCAATAGTTCTGTCAAATTCCCAACTGGGATATAGTTGGGGTTTTTTGGCATGTAAGCTTTAGAATATAGTTCATGGTAAATGTGATGGAGAGAGCATAAATTTGTTTTACATAATAAATAAATAATTAAGTTGGCTTAGTGAGTGGGTGAATATGGAGTTTAACGTCGCTGCGGGAATCTTTCACCCATTTGCAACGAAAGTTTTGAATATACAAAGAAAACGCATGCTCGTGTCAAAGGTGAAAACACATGAACAACTGTCCAATCTGAATTATGGGCTCTGGCAATCTGATTATTATTATTATTATTATCATTATTATTATGTATTTTTGAATTTATTATTACATGTATTTTTATTGTTAATTTATCATTATTTATATTATTATTATAATTACTATTATTTATTACTTTATATATATATATATACTATCATTATTATTAATTTTGTTTAATTATATTATTATCATTATTATCAATTGATTGCATGAAGTGAACTTTGCAATATATTCTCAATATCACTCAACAGTGATAAATTCAATTCCAAAGTAGTTCCCGTCCTAGAGATCGCATCTGCGCCACACTACGTTTGACCAAACTGACGGCAAAATTACATCCTTTAGGACATTGATGTCAACGTGTTTACACACTCCCGACTTTGACAACATCAGACTCGCAACACAACACGATCCTACAGCGCTCTGATGTCGGTCAACAGATCATTCCAGTCCAAAAAGTATAACGCCAGCTCCCCCACCTAGGGCCATACAGCAACTTGGACCGGTTACGTCTGTGTGCCCGGCTCCGTATTGATCAAATCCAGGCTTGTTTAGTACTAGTCTGCCAATAGACAGGTCCCAGTCTTTGTGAGGGCAACTGCTAATCACCCCCACTTTACCTTCGTGAAAGATACGCCATTTAGGAGACTTTTCCCTGCGTGCACGGACAGACTTTGGAATGGTACGTTCTTGGACATTGGCATTTCTATAATGAATACAAGCTGTTTTCCTATGAAATCTCAAGGAGGAAGTGTCTAAAGGTTGTCTACATAGTCTGTGGTATATCAGGATGATGATAACTTTTGGACAACCGTTTTTCCAATCCTTTTCTGGGGTGGTCTATCAGGATGATGATAGCTTTTGGATAACCGTTTTTCCAATGCTTTTCTGACGAATAAACTATGTTTAAATCAAATCAGGGTGATGACCTATAAAATCTTGGGGGGGGGGGGGATTTGATTTGAGGTTTAAAGCCAATTTCAAGATAATTTCACTCGTATCCCGGCTAGCAGTTTATGGCAAGAGGAACCCTGCAACACTTGCAGATTCAAATGTTGCAGTAAACATGTCAGCTATCAATGAAAACTAAGTGAAAACTAAGGCGACTGTCAAAGCATTTAAACACACACACACACACTAAGTGAAGACATTTTTCAGGACACTGATACTGTTTACACTTTTCATTATAAATGATGGAAAATACTGACAAAATAAAATACTGGAAAGTAGATAATTGTAATTGCCTTGTGATTTATATGACATATTTACTGAGCTACATATCCTCTATGATTTTGATACCATTCATCAAAGGAGATAGACATACCTCCGAACGGAATGGAACACCTAAAGACCTTCTTTGTCAGTAAAAAGATATAACATACATTCAACCAGCAAGAGTGTCTATATCAAAAATCGATACGAGAAGAAAAAGAAGAATCTAAAGAATGTCATTATTACATAATAAAATGACAACTTTTCATTATTGTAAAAGCCAATCTGTTTTTACAAATCTTAGAACTGGATATAATTACCTTTTCCTACATGATAAATTTGTTTTTGCCAGTTTCATACAGCCAATTATTTCATCAATCTCATTCACATTAAGTATTCATAATAAAAAAGATTAATACATCTAGTATTCTTACAGCTCTATATTTTTCCTATTACACACATATTTATCTTCCTCTACAAATTCAGACAAATGTATTCAGCTATGCATTTTTCCAATTACATACAAGATAACCTTCTCCTACAAATTCAGACAAATCCATTTATCATTTTTACAGCTATATATTTTTTGTATCATAGACAAAATAATCTTCGTGTATAAATTCAGAAAAATGTATCTCTTTCTCTTAAAGCTGTATATATTTCTTCTTTAAATTCAAACCAGCGTGTTAATCACCCTTACAGCTAGATACTTTTTTATATTACCATACAGACAAATTAATCTTCCTTTACAAATAGAGATTTGTGAATATTTTTTTGATTGCTCACATCAAAGTTTTTTTTTGCAAATCCCCATAAATAAAACTTAAGCTTGAGCATGAAATCATACCCAAAGGGTTTCGTAAGCTTGGGGCCTTGATATATACTTGTACAAATTCAGACTGCGGTAATATGTCTCTATTGCTCAAACAGTGGAACATTACATTGGACATTGATAAAATAAAATGGAGATATTTCTCCCTCTTACAACTGGATTGATATTTCGTCTACAAACTCAGACTACAGTAATGTCTCTTTCGCTCACACAGATTATAGTTTGGCATGAAGACAAGTGCATTGACACCCCTATTTGATAGATTATCTTCGGTAAATACTTCATGGATTGAAAAAGAAAAAAACTTCAATTTCTTATTTTGTATGCCCTAACCAAAATTAAATAATGAAATATTTTTCACCATTAAAAAAATCTTATATAAAAATCTTATATATAATACACAGAGGAGACATCATAAAGACAGAACAGGCAATGTCCATGTGCTGCTGATGCTCTTCTGATGCTCTTCTTCACATACCAGCACATGCAAATTTAGCCTACTTGCCAGTTCCTTCTTTCAGACATCACCCCTTTGCATAAATATTTACTAAAAAGATTTGGTGATTTTTTATTAACGATACAAATGTTTTAATTTTTAAATTTTGGTTAGGGCATACAAAATAAGAAATTGAATTGTTGTTTGTTTATCAATCCATGACAGTATTTACCGAGATAATCTATGAACTAGGGGTGTCAATGCATTTCATGCCAAACAATAACCTTGCACTGGTCACTGGACACACAGATTAACATTGCATTGGACACGTCTGCTCCGGCCATACAGCGTATGCTACAGTAATGATCCCGGTGTCGCCCTAGGCCAGCATACCTCGACTCCACGGTACACAGCCCGCGGCAAAGTCTGCACCAGAACGGCTGCCACCACGGGTCATATCTTGGACCACGACAATGAACCACCTTCAGCAAAAAAACAAAACCAGACTCTCCTGCCTCTGAAGGAAGGAAAGTGTCGTGGTGTACCAGAATGGCAGACACCACGGGTCATATCTTGGACCACGAAGATGAACCACCTTCAGCAAAACACACAGAAAAGCGAGACTCTCCTGCAAGAGAAGGAAGGAAGGTGTCGCGGTAGGTTCTATCCTGTGCCCGCAAAGCAGATAATTTGATAGAAACCAACACATGCAGAGACCGAAGTTCTTGAATATTCTCTTTGATTAAAGAAAAACAAGCAGACTTCAACTGTTGACTTCCACAGGGGAAAACGGCTTGTTTGGAGCTTGGGTTTCTAAAACCGCTGTATGGCGACTAATAATTCGAAAAGGCAAAAATGCGCTGTTGCTGTGGTTACCAGTAATTGCCTTCTTTGAACTCTCCACTGCCACGAGGGAGAAAGTTTACGTTGGTGGACTCCAAAGAAACTTTATCTATACATAGTCTACCGATATCTTCATGTTATGTGCAGAACTAGCTGGTGTTGGCCGAGTTTTGTTTTCTTGAACTCTATCGGTAAGTTTGAAGAAATAAAATGTTCATGCAGAGGCAATTTGTAGAGATGCTGAATAAATAGAATGATAATCACATAATTTCGGTTAACAATAAATGATAGCCTTCTTTCTACTACTAGAGAAAACCATCCTTGGTCTGTCAGCAAAATTCAGCGCTATGGATGTTGTTGGTTTCTTCCTACCCTAAACTGACAAGCCATGATATGTGGTAGAATCTTGAAAGCAGCTCTAAACCCCAATTAAAACAATAATATAAAAAAAAAACACAGCAAACCAGATATGCCAGTCACATGTTCTGTTGTCACTGAGACTTCAGATTGGTGTTATGGCCTGTCCATTAACCCTCTCCATGCTGAAGGCAACCGGAGATGCCCTAAAGAGCTGTGCTTGTTCTTAATCCAGCAGGGATAGGATTAACACAGGGAGAGGATTAAACCACGGATAATGGAACTATGACCCCATATTTATCTTTGACAATAACTAAAGCATACAGCGACACATTCGTAGCTTGTGTACTGCCAGCATTCTTGACATATAAAGGTGCACACACTGGTTCTCACAAAAACGCAATATTGAGATCACCACATTGATGTTGATGTTGCTGACTAACTGCCCTCTCGTCTCCATCCCCACAGAGAACATACGGCGACCACGGATATTCCCCTGACTAAACATGAACGTTGGCGTCACGCCGATGGATGTTCAAAAGACATAATTGAAATCAATAGTTGACGTTGTACTCTATTTCGGGGACGATTTTAATCAACGAAGTGAAATCATTGCCGAACAGGACTCCTTAAGGTGATTAAACTTTCATACACGTGGAGAACAACGCTAGCCCCGAGGGCTGTGTGGTCACCTGTGATTGCTAACCGTTTATCTGACATTCTGTATCTGATAACCTTTACTGAATTCTTTGGCTGAAACATATTAAGCCACTCCTATGCTTGTCTTCAATCCAATCTAACAGATATACGATTTTTAATCGTATTTAATGTAATAATTTACAAACGTGTATAAACAAACCGTAAGCCTACACACTGCGCGAGTGAGTTACTGTTTACATCACAGCAGGAATCTTTCACCCATACCTGACGATTACATGATATCCACCAACCCTAATCCTACCAACTCACCAACCCTAATCCTACACACTCACCAACCCTAATCTTAAACACTCACCAACCCTAATCTTACACACTCACCAACCCTAATCCTACACACTCACCAACCCTAATCCTACACACTCACCAACCCTAATCCTACACAGTCACCAACCCTAATCCTACACTCTCACCAACCCTAATCCTACACACTCACCAACCCTAATCCTACACACTCACCAACCCTAATCCTACACAGTCACCAACCCTAATCCTACACTCTCACCAACCCTAATCCTACACACTCACCAACCCTAATCCTACACACTCACCAACCCTAATCCTACACAGTCACCAA